>CAJQZM010036366.1:40764-78502 GCA_907164665.1 Colias nastes
CAGCGTGCCCGTGCGCCCCACGCCCGCCGAGCAGTGCACCACCACCGAGCGGCACACGCCACACGACCACGCCTCGTTCACACGCTATAATCACGATAATTATATACATTTATTAGAATAAAAAAAAAGACGTGTGGCACTCGGGGACTGCCGCGGTAAAGCTATTGCCACGCCTCCGAGCCCGTCGGAGTGGGGAGCGTGAGGTTTTTTCGTTACGGAATTTCTCGATTCGGTCCCCGCGCTTAAGGCCCGCGATAGAAGCTATGCAATAGCTTAAAAAAATACATTTATAAGAATCTCCAAAATACCACCACCACATAAAAAAAAAAAACCAATAACAAAAGCACTCTACTACTGTTACTACTATTGTAGCTCATAACACAGATACCAATTTATACAATTACAATAGCCGAGAAAGACACCGCAAGACCACACCTCGTTCACCCTCTGCGCGCATTATACCAAAGTTACTACAATATTCAATATGAAATTTACTACATACAACTTACTACAATAAATAAAAAAGACGCCGCAATATCACGCCTCGTTCACACGCTGTACCATTATTCGAATTGAACATAAATTTAATACAAAGTCTATTTAATTACAATAGCCGAGAAAGACGCCGCAATATCACGCCTCGTTCACGCGCTGTATTCATCACGACAATTACTATCATATCAATACAAAAATTGCTCCAAAAACGAAATAGGCAAAAGCTCGTAACGTTGATACTTTATTTAATTAAAATTGTTCAAAACGACGCCGCAAGACCACGACTTATTCACGCGCTGAATAGCACATAACATATACTGGGTACAGTAGGTAGTAGTGTCGATATACTAAGCATAAAGAGACTTATAGTTTTGAGCTGAATACGAAAAAAATACTTATAAAATTCCAGATTTATTAAATTTTTTAATAAATGTATTTTTAAAACGGAAGTAAATGAATAAAATAAATTCTTATATAAAGTGAGTACTGTACCTTAATAAACTTGAGTATCGAGTGCGGATGCTCCGGCGCAGCGAAGTCCTTCCACATCAGGAAGTGGTACTGCTTCACGAGTCGGCTCTCACCCTTGGTTTGTGGTGATGTGGGTGCACTCACTTCACCCCCACCACAATCTGGGAAAAATTATGGGTTATCTTTATACTTCTTACTTCTGGAAAACTAATTAAAATTTAACTACTTGGCAATACAATTTTCGGCCTTGATCTGATAAAATAAATATAATTGCGTAAAAATTTTTCAAAAATATATTTTCATAATTATTCAATTCTCTTCTATAATGATATTGTCCAAAATTTTGTAAGTAATAATAATAATTATAAAACAATCAGTTCAAGTCGTCAATTTGGACTCAAAATTTGAATTCTATTGCTTTCATTAAAAATCTATATTGAATTACACAGATTAAAAATAAAATGTTCAGTATTTCATTACCTCCATTCCGTTTAGCGACTCCATTGTTTTCCACAATTGGCTGCCCATCTGAATTTAACGGTTGCTTCGATATTCTCAACTCCCGCACGATGTAATCGGAATACCTTTGAAAATACATTATCTTTGTCAGCAACCAATTAATACAACATTTGTAAAGAAAAACCGTGTTAACAATTTTAGAGGTCACAACAAATTTGTAAAATATAAATATGCTTGAAATTAAGACGGTATAATTAGATTAGAGACTTTGAGAATTTACTTGAAGTATTTTTGCTACGCAAAGAAAATTGAAAGCGAATGATGCAGTTTCAAAATTTATGGAATTGATAACCTCTCCGTTTTTTGTGACAGTATAATAAAATTAATAATTAACTTAAGATTATATCGTCACGAAAAAATACTTAAAATGCCTGAGATAATGTTCAAAATAGTATGACAAACAGCTATCACACAATAAGTAGAGCTAAAAAGCTAGTTTTCCACAACCGAATTAACTGTTTTAAAATAATAAAACTATATTCATGTCCCAAAGAATATGAAAATTTATCACAAACATCTATCATATTATATCATATCATAGCAGGGGAGCAAAACCACATATAAAATTAAGTTTTTACTCACCGTTTCTCCGAAACATGATGCACTGTGATCGCCCCAAAGGCCCTGGTCCCCCGCACCTCATCCGGCCAGTACTTGCTGCACTTCACCTTGCTGTACTCCTCGAGGTTGGTCAGCATCACGATCAGCTCCAGCCCGTGCTCCCAGATCATGCGCCAGAAGTCGTTCACAGTTGTGTCTGTGGGGCCTTGCGCGCAGATGAACTTTTTGCGCTCCTGGGTGGGGCATTTTATGGGGTAAATATACGAATTTTGGATTATTGATAAAAAGCAATGGATATATTTCACATGAGATATGCCTAAAAGGTGAAATTTAACAAAATTTTATTCTTTTGACCGGATTTATAGTTAACAAACTAAATAAATGCGTGATTTTATGATCAGCTATATGATATTGAAAAGCAGAATTTAACTTAGTTATAATGTCTAATTAGGTCAATAAGGGATGCAATTACGTCACAATTGTTACACTATATAATAACTAATCTTACTTCCAATAAATATGCGAAAGTAAAAAAATATATACTAAAAATAATTTTAGTTGACAATAGACAGAGATGTATTTCGCTCTATAACTATGTATATCTAGAGAACTGACACATATCCTATATTTATGAAGTCTATAGTAAGACAAGAATATCTAGACACTTTCAAAACTACCCCCTCGTGCGGAACACAAATAAAATAACACATAAGAAGCAACATGCTGTACCTGATTAACATCCGAGGGGTCCTTAGGAAGCATAGAGACAATCACACGGGTTAGAAATGTTGTGCTCAAGTTGTTTGGGAAATGCAAAACATTTTGACGCCTAAGTGCATGCACCGTGCTCTAGATTTGTGGCTAATTTGACTATTTAATAGAGCTAGAAGAAGTTTTAAATAGAGAAAAAAATATCCTGTTGTTACTAATTGCAACATTATTCTGCCTTGCAGTAATTAACTGCTTTGAAATGTCGAATTAGACCATTTTAATAAAGCGCGAAGAAGTTATAATGTACAGGAAAATACCGTCATAAGGTATACTATTTTGACTCAGGCAGTTTTACTTTAATTATTATTAGTAAAGCAATATATCGATGAACCAATTCAATTAATTTTAATTAAATATCTTTGAACATACAAGTGCTAGTGGTTAATTTGGGATAAAACAAAAAGACACACAATACATATACAAGGACGTATACAACAGTCTTCAAAGTGAGTGTCGTGGGACAGTGAATACTTTACGAATTGTATTGTTTCATTATTTCATTCTAATCTTTCTATACCCTGCATAACTATTATTTATATTTTTGTATGCTTTATTTATCGTTAGAAATTCCAGTAAAATAACTGAACGAGACATCTGATATACTTAATATTTTGTCCTAACATTGCAACAACATCTTTCCAATTTCCCAACATTTTCGGACACTCCCTTACATAAAACACTTACCTTATACCCCATAACGTAATTAGCGTTGATATAATCGCTTCCCGGCACGCCATCTATGGGGCTCAGTTTGACCCGGGTCTGGTCATACGCCTTGATATCCGGGTATCTATTCTTAGCCTGGTTTTCCCGGGCTTCAGACGCGTGTGTCGTGCGATCCGGGAAACACTCGGGCAGCATCTGCAACAACTTGGTTGCGTTTCGTTTCTTATTATAATATTTGGTGAAATGGACGAGCGAAAATGGCATGATTTTTTAATAATGATGTCGTGAACAGATAAACGAAACAATATTCTTTCAATAAGACACATAAATGATTATACGATGAATTTTGAATAATGAAATGAAAAGATAAATTTTGAACAAGACACATAAATTGCATCACAATTTAATTTAGAATTAAAAAAAAATGACGATGAGGTGGAAAATCGAATGATAATTTTATATTCTTAGAAGGATCTATAATAAAACGATTGATTTGAAAACTAATACAAATCTATATAAAAAAATACACACATATAAACGAAATTTGTAAAAAAAACTTGAAATAACCTCAACTTACAAAAAATGGTCCTTCGAGCCGGAAAAACATTACTTCAACAAACAAAAACTGGTTTAAATCTAATCAAAAGTTTTTCAATACTTATTCTATATCAAAACTGAACTCCTAAACAGTTAACACATAAAGTAATCCTTATAATAGGTTTAATTCAGGAAACATATCAATACAAAATTCAATTCCCTTAAAAATGAAATATTATTACTATATAAAACACATTCCTTATAGTAAAGTTTAGTGAAATTTCTCAATACAACTTGAAATTCCCTTACACATGAAATATACTTCCTATAAAAAAATCATCATATATCCTATTATTAACTATAAATACCTCAAATTCCTTCTGGAAGCCGTAATCCGAGTCCGCTTGTCGTTCAGCATACGCGGCTGGTAATTGGTCTATTGGTATTGGCGGCATATCGGGTGGTGCCACACCACCGAGCTGCTGCCGCCCTATGTGTCCCACTACGTATCTGCAAGAATAAGAATTTAATAGGTAAGTATTTTTATCTGAAATTTATATAAGTTCTTGTATTTAAAGCATTGAATACAATTCAAAGGATCGCGAATCGTCTGCATGTCTGTATGTATGTCGGTGCATACCTCAGCGCAGCCTGCAGCGGGTTCATCTCAAGATGCGCGTGCGGCAGTTTACGCGATGACCGCGCCTGCGCAACGCACACGCCCACCATCACGGCCACTACTAGACCGGCCACTGCGCACGTAGCCTGCGCATGCGCATACAATATATTTAAACAAGTAATCTATCTATCAATCTACGTACTGTTCTAATCTGTTTTATACTCTAATTATAGTTCATATAAAAAAAAACATACAATTCACTAGTTCCACTTTTATTTCCATTTTTATTACAAAAAACCTAGTTTTAAAATGCAGTTCCATGAAGAGGTAACAATACTAAGTATAGATTATATTGTTTCAATTAAATTACATTATTGTCGCATGTAATAATTGCCTGTAATTGTTGGTTATATTTAGTGTATAATTTTATTAAATACGACATCTGATGTAGCGCCAAACGCAAGGAAAATGAACTGTATAATTTGAAGCCTTGTAAAAAATATATTTAAATAATTTAACTCTTAAAAACATACCAGTAACGCGATTTCGAGTGACGTATTGTGTGTGGAGGGTCGCGGGGTTGCGGCCGGCATAAGTACATTCACGTATTCGCTGTAAATCGGCTCGTCTTGTTCACTGCCAGCTGCAAATTTTAATTATTTAGTTCCTCCATTACCTTCAGAAATTTCATGCTTCGTAAGATATTATAAAAATGCGCCGAAATAGCACGACTACATTTACAAAATGAGAAAATATAAAAAAGAGCGTGTCTGCTGTGCACATGTATCTGAAGGGAAACTTCTTTGGCAAGATTCAGAGATACCAAAATCGTCGAATTACTCCATGACGTGATGGTGTTGCCATGACGCGACCTTAAAATTTTTCTCTCAACGCACCTAAATAAGTTTCACTAAAAAAAACACACTTAAATATTAACATAATTATATTTAAGCTGCTTACGTATCAATTCCACAAATAACGTGTAGTTAGCCGCAGGGTCCAGGTGGCCATCTTTAACTATAACTTCCTCCCAATCCTGCTCCTCGTCGACGAGTTTATCCATCATCATTGGGTTCTTCATGTAATCCCTGTTGAATAAATTATGTTAAATACAATATTGCACATTTTGTATGCATTTTAGATTAGTTTAAAAAAAATATATACAAACCTTCCACGTATTGTATTTTAGATATAAATATTAATTAACAAAATCATTAATTTTATAGATCGAGATCGAAAATACAATTTTATTGTCTTTAATATGCTGCCTGAGTAAACCAAATGAAAAATACAATCTCAATATACATTGTACATATATAAAGAACTTAGAACAAATTAAGTTGACCGCTACCGACCAATAGAAAAAAAATATTGTACTAGTTTCCACAATACAATTTTTTAAATTTAGTTTGGAACTAAATAGTGTCAAAGCAGTTACCCACCTATCAACCTCTACATAGGACCTCCTCTCCCGCCTCTCCTCATCTGGATCCGCGGTCGTGTCCACCTCATCGTCAAACAGCTCATCCCTGGTCGTGGGCGCGGTCGTGGTCGTGGGCGCGGTCGTGGGCGCACGGGCGGGCACCACGGGCGCGTCTAATGGCTTGCGCGGTTTGCGCAGACACCGCTTGCAAGATGGCCGCGCGAGGGCCGGGTCCTCTTTGTCGTAGATCGATTTACCGTCGCCGAGGATTACCTCGGAGTCGGAGGGGAATCTGTCGCTGTTGAGGTTATGAATTTTAATTAGTTGTGTCATTCATTCAGTTTTTATAATCCATGATTGCAATGTACGGGGTTAAAGGAACATTTACTTTGCATCATTTATTTATTTACATCACATAGAACTTCATCAATTAATAGTTACCGGTATTGTTATTTATAAATTGAGCAATCAATTTAATTAAATTCTTTTCAAGCTTTATCATTGGTAATTTTAAAATTAATATGGTATAGCAACCAATTTTTCAACATTTAATGCATTTCTTTTGTCTTACTTATCTTTGAAGGCGGCCAAACAAATATTTCAACAAATACCTCGAATCACATAAACTCAAAATCAAACATTTATTTATTCAATTAGACTTCTTCTAGAAGCACTTTTGAATCGTCATATTTTTAACATTTACCACCGTACAACACAGATATTGTACACCTATAATCTACATGATAAAAAGTCGATTAATCGCTTTAGGTACATATGTTTTAACTTACTTGGAAAACACATCAGTAATATATGCCCCAAGCGTGGGCTGGACGGCATGTGCCTCTTCATATTGTAACACGCTAATATCTCGAGCTGGGGGCAAGTTCGTCCAATCCGAATGGGGCAATAGCCTCACCAAGTAGACTCTGGAAATAATAAAGTATTTTTAAATATAGAGATTGTGACATAACATCTTGTGGGAAGTGGGATAAAAAAATTACTAGAAACATATTCAGTATTATCTATGATTATTTTTTTAAGGTAGACTTTATATTTCAGTAAAATCTTTTATAGTGTATATTGTAGTTTAATCTTTTTAAGATAATAATATCAAGGCACAATAAATTCATAGAATTATAAAACGAAATCAATAAATTCAACTAACACTGGGCACTTAATACATAAGTATAAAGTCTATTGGCACTTCAAAAATATTCGAGTTATAAATTAAGACCGTACCTGTAACAGCAGATAGGTCCATTCCGTTCTGAAATCCTCGGTAGATACATAGTGAACATGTATCTATCATTTTCCAATATCTGCAATAAAAATAAACAATATCATAAACTGCTACAAGAACTGACATACTCAATTAACTTTATCTCTTTCTACATCTGAATTATACTAAATTATCCAAACGTCTAACCAATTGATATAAGGCCTTCTGGCGTTTAGAGCGGAACCTTCTTATACGCACAAGTCGAATTTATCATGCAGGACACAGTGCTACTTTTAGACTATTCCAAATTCACGACTAAAATAAATAAAAAGTAATTTATTGATTTTTACATCTGTTCTTAACTCCACTCACTGTTCAAAACGATGATACTCAATTATTTATTCAATAAAGCGTTAAAACCTGTTAAATCTACCTCTATTTCCTATATTTTTTATCTGTCTTTCACCCCTATCACACTTAACAAACATTTCTCCTATCTTTCCTTCTCTTATCACACTTCTCTTTCCGTCTCTTTTTTTTCTATCTCTCTCTCAACTCACCTTCCTCCACCGTGGTCGTGGCGGGGAATCGGGCGGCGCCGGTTCAGTGGAACAATACCTAGTTTCTTCCTCCCCACGGCGACGAGTTCGAGTCATTGCGCTGAGACGCACCGTGTAGTTCGTGTTCGGTTGCAGGTCTTCAAATCTATGGGGATTTGTTTATATAACGCGTGAATAATATTGTAAAAAGATATACTATCTTACAAATGTTAAATTGTACAATGACAAACTGCCTTATAAATAAATTGAATTTAAATAAAAGAGTACAATGTTTGTGGGACCTTATGCACAGAAGTGATAATTTAAGTGTCTATTTTTATGTATCGCCTAACTGCACAGACGTCAGACGTACAATAATAATAAAAAATCAACGACTCCGAAATCAGAATCACGCTCAAAAACTGTTCGAAGCTTATCTTTCAATTCAGAATCACGGTAAAAACCGTCCGAAACTCTACCTACTCGTGTATGAGGCAGAGTTTTCTAATAAGCAATATAATAGACATTAAGAATAATAATTGCGACGAAATAAGGTGTTAATTTCAATGAATATTTTATACTACTATCTCAACATACTTTTCTAATAAATAAATTACCTGACACTCCTAGAATCATTAGTTTTAAACTTGGTGAGCGGTCCCCACATCGCCTCTTTGATTATACCATATCTGTCTCTGTATGTGGCATTACCAGTTAATTCCATCTGTAAATTTTAAACGTTGTTTTATTAATATTTAATATATTGCAGTATTTGTATGTTGCATGGACATATCTTACACAGACATAGAAGTTTTAACTTTTTTGCATGTTTATACTTATTAGGGGTACAAATATATTTTTATCTAGGTACTTACTAAGCAACGTTTTGTCCGTTGCTCGTAATATAGCAGATATTATTTGCTCTATTTTACGACAACAGATTTTCCTGAAATTTTAGCTCTAATTTTGGCTTTAAAACTGTCGCAACAACAAACTGTCTGTTAGCAATATGGTAATATTAACCATTGATTCAATCACTTTCCTTGAACCCAAACCTTATATCATTGAAAATCTCGACATAAGACAAATCAGGATGGCCAATAGACGTTGGCCGACCGTCCAGCGTGAGGGTCACATCGTTAGAGAGGTAACCATGGCAACCCTAGCACCACTGACCGTGTATCCCTTGATCTCCGCGTTGGGCTTGATGGGCGGCTGCCAGGTGAGGTTTATCCAGCTGCTTGCGCAGTGCACGCTCACATTGGCCGGCCGACCCGGGATACCGTCCAGGGTCGCTGCTTGCATCTCGCTGGACCAGTTCCCGCAGCGCTTGGTGAAGTCGGAGCATGCGCATACCTGGTGAATGAAAAAAATTATTGGAAAGATTAGATCTGCAATGATGAGTGCCAAATAAAAGTGTTAAATACGATTGGAATACTATAGTTTGTAAACGAAAGTATTTCAAAACGAATGAAATAAAATATAGTAAGTGACTATAAAATATGAATGTTATATTACTGTTAAATTATAAAACACATTTTGTACTCTAACATTTCATCTAAAACAAACTTTTCAATGATGATTCATAAAAAAACTGTTCAGAAGTATAGATGATGTATAGTTAAATCATGTGTAAAATTCCATAGTACGCATTCTTAATTTACAATGTTCTGTGTACTATCAACTACAACCATGAAAATACAACTGTATCAAATTGATTACTAAAGCTTTATGAAGAGAAATCATCCATGATATTGAGACATAATGATTTAAGTTAAAGAATAACTTACCCGAAATACATAAGTACTGTGTGGTTCCAGATTATCGAACATATATGGCAAATTCCGACTGTCCCTGGAGTGGTAAGCTCTTCTTGGTGCCACTTCATCCATCTTCCTCGCCTCTAGAAGGTAATAATGTATCAATTCTGCAATATCTTCCGGTGGAGGAGCCCAGCCTATCGTCACCGATGTAGCGGAGAAGCCATTAATAGCAATATTTGGCACGAAAATAGGATCTTTATCCAGGGTTCGCACAGTCGACTCGTATATATGCGGTTTGCTCTGCCCGTGCATCGTGGTCACTTCTAACTTGAGCTGGTACTTTGTAGACTTTTCCAAACCCTCCATTACGAAAGAAATGTTCTTAACTCCGATCTTTTCTCTTGTGTACAGACTGAAGTCTGTGGACGGCAGTTTCCGGTACATAAGATTGTAGGTTTTGATTGGCGAGTTGTAAGATCGAACTGTCCAATTAAGGAATAGTTGAGATGCGCTGATCGGTATAACAGTATCGACGAGAACTTGTGGCGGGGCGTACACTATAATGTCAACGTTTCCAGAAATGTTAGTAGAGGTGACAGTATCAAAGATTTGGCAGACATATGTTCCATTATCTTCAGGACTCCGTATATGGAGGTCGTAGTTACTCTGTATTTGTTTGAGACCAATTTTACTCGGGGGTTTTGTTGTGAGCTCTGTTATCTCGTCATCTTTATCCCGTTTCCACCACTTCACTTCGCCAGGTTTAAAAACTGAAAAAGACAAAATAAACGTTTCCTTTACGTTGAAAATTTTAACAGTCACTTGAGTGGATTGTTGACCTAAAATGCTGTGTATCCTTAAATCTGCGAGCAGTGACGATTTATTTTATTCAAAAAGTGGAAAAAGTTTAAAATAGCATTTTTCGAGGTTTGTGAATACTGAATAGTAATTAGACTAATTGACGATGACTGTTAAAAATTCATACTAAAAATATTAACTATATACAATTGCGTAGTAAAGTTGCGATGAATTTATGCTGACTCACCTTCGAAAACGCATTCCATGGTAACGTTAGCCTGGTCAGAGACATTCTGCTTGATTGGCCCAGGGGTATTCCTTACCAATTTGCCGGGAAAGCTAAGATCTAATACGACCACTTTATCCGACCTCTTCTCCCCTAGTTTGGCAATACAAGTGAAGTTGCCGTCGTCGTCTGCTGTCGTATTGGCGATTGTAATGTTAACTAACTTATACTTCTTTTGATTGCCATCTAAATCCTTCTTGTGTAAGAGCCTCTCTTCAATGTATTGTTTTATTCTAGAACAATAATTCGACATGATAATAAACAGGAGTTTTTTTTTCTATTCAACTATGACAAGATTTTTTTTAAATTATGTAACGGGTTACACTTTTACATGAGTGGTTATTATCGAATATGAAATAGTGAAAGACAAAAATAGAGTATGTCACATACATACATACTCTATTCATGAATAATATTTCATATTATGTATGAACCACAACAACGAGAATAAATTTGAATATCATTGAAAAGGATAATGTACCTACGTAAGGGAATTTATTATTTAACACGAAAATAATTTTTAAGCTGAAATATAACGACTTTATAAGACCATATCCTACTTAATTTCGTAAGTAATAGATAGATTTTTTTAAATAATTTTATTAAAATTGTGCTGTATAGTTGGCAGCATTGAATTATTTGTCTAAATCACATTGCTTTAAATAGAGGTTTTAAAAAATAAATAATTAAATACAATTCCGCACAATAGACTTAGATAGGTATCTATCGTAGACCGAAAAAAAGCAATCTTCAGCAAGGTTATTTATTTTAGTTTCAATTAGCAATAGTTGAACATTTTGTTAAAACCGATTAATAAATGAAAATATTTAAAGAGTTAATTTTATGAACTAGGTACTCATGAAAATCAATATACAGCACTCTTGCGATTATTTTGTTCATAAATTAGTATACTGTCTTTACTCTGTTGCCTGGATAAAACACTTTATAGCAACTAAGTAGGCTGTCTTTTTTGTTTTACAATTAAGGGCTGATTTTTCAATCCGTGGTTAAAATTTATTCGTCGAATAACGTATTAAACTGCCATTTCAAAAATGTTTTCTTATTGCCCGTATTTGACAGTTAACGTGACATTTTAATATTATCGTGAAATACTTTATTGGACGGATAAGTTTTATCCAAGCATTGAAAAATCGGCCCTTATTCAATTAAATTATATTCATCATACGTCTGTCATCCATACAATAAATTGTTATTATTTGTTTTTATCAATTTGCCTGTTTGTTACGGCTACCTTTTCAGACCGCAGAACTGAAGCCAATCACGAAAACTACAGTCACATTATTCGTATCGTAATCATACTAAATAAAATTAGTTCCTATAACGCACGGCAGGGGCGCTTTAAAAATTCTCATACACATAATATGATCTCGATGTTGATACGAAGTATAATATACTAGCTGTGCTCCACGGTTTTACCCGCGTTGCTCCGCTCTTGTTGGTCTTAGCGCGATGATATAATATAGTCCATAGCCTTCCTCGATAAATGGGCTATCTAACACCGAAAGAATTTTTCAAATCGGACCAGTATCCTGAAATTAGCGCGTTCAAACAAACAAACTCTACAGCTTTATAATATTAGTATAGATAAGTTTGTATATACGATAGTTTTCGTGCTCGCGCCTCGACATGAAAGTATAAATTAAATATATCATGCAAAAAAACCCACTCGCCCATAAAGACAATCGATCACTAGAAACAGATGTGACATGCATCACCTGCCTGCGAGACAGGGGTCTCCATTTTCTTACGTAAATATTTAATTCGAAATGCAATCGAAGCGGCCGGCATTTTCTTAATACAATATTCATTCAAGAAATCGTAAGCCATGATTAATCAGAAAATAACTCCTCTGTTGTAAGGGAAATAATAAACATGAAATGGTTTTAGCAAATTTGCCGTAAGCTTACGCATAAATAATGTTATAACTTTTGTAAATCAAAATTTTCATTTAAGAAATGGTACCTAAGAATTTACAACAAATAATGTAAACGCACGATATCATTTAGCTTAATTATAAAACACTAGCTGCGCCCCGCGGTTCCACCCGCGTGGCTCAGCTCCTGTTGGTCTTAGCGTGGTGATATAGCGAAATAATTTTTCAAATCGGACCAGTAGTTCCTGAGATTAGCGCGTTCAAACAAATAAACAAACTCTTCAGCTTTATAATATTAAGTATAGATTACTTAGATGTATAGAGACTTTTACAATCGACCTATTTTCAGTCCAATGAAACAACAAATCCTACATTCCCCTATTACTTTTTCATTCCCATACACACGAAATATGCAAGTTCTATTGGCGCTAATCGACACACCTCTCTATCCGTAGCATGTAACCTCGTCGATTGATTAAATACGCGCCCCCCTGCAACTGAGCTGAAATCTGATAACCGTCTGCAAGCTGATAGTACATGATGGTACGACGTGTATGTAATGTGCATACTTGGAACTTAGCTTGTGTCTTGATCGGAGATAGATTGCATTTTATTCGTAATTAATGAAGAATAGTTTTTAATGATGAAAGTTAAAAAAAATTGTGCTTAGTATAGGATATCACGAATAGTAGTACTGTTAATAACAGTATCTGTAGTTTTATAATACGTAGTGCAATTTCATTGCAGTATTATGGTAAGCTATAAAATGTTTAATAATCGCTTTTATTAAAATTGTTAACGTATAAAAGCAAAGGTAATATTCCTTGCTGTTCAACTATTTAATTAAAGTAATAAATTTACAAACTTTGTCACACGATATTATTTCAATAAGTACTATACTACAGTTTTGAATTGTTGAATTGGTACATTATGTAGTTATAATAATTATTAAAGATGTTTAATGTTGTTTTGAATTCGTTATTAAACTTGAATATAATAAGAGATTCTGAATTAGAGATATCCAAGTTAATAATCATCCTAAACGAATGTAAGAGATAAATAGAGTATTCATTCTGAAGATAATTATAATTAAGCATTGAAAACTGAGCGACTGAGCTTTGATCAAAGATTAGGCTACTGTGTAAATTAAGAAGTACAAATATTTTTATTTAAGTTTTTGTACACTTCATATACCCAGATTAACCCTACACATAAATATGTGAACATCGTCTGGGCTTATACCTACGTCACATGTATTTATCTATCGTGTGAAATAAGCATGAAATTGCAACAAATTGCGATACCCCACCTAAACTGTAATCATTATAACCGAATATTATTATAATTTTGTATCAAAAAACTGTCGCAAGTCGTCGAATTTAGTTTACCATCTGCATTATTAGTTTATTTTCCAAACGTTTTTGTCTTTATAGTCTTTTAACTCAGGACTTCTAGATTGCAACGGCTAGATATGCGATTAATTAACCTCTAAGAAATATTCTCTTTACAAATCTCGTTTGATATTATAATAAAAATAGCTACGTTAAAAACAACCGACTTCAAATACGTATACAAAATTTCAGCTCAATCGGTTACCGGGAAGTGAATCAAAGTTACTTGCTACATTTCAATTAAGTCATCGAGACATTAGACAAAAATGCTCATAAAATAAAAACTACTGGGCCTATCCGAATAAAATTTTTATGGGACCAATTCGACGCCATTCCGCGTCAAACAAAAAAAGAATCACGTGAATCGGTTTAGAAACCTCGGAGTAATCGGTGAACATACATTTAAAAAAATATACCGGCCGAATTGATAACCTCCTCCTTTTTTTGAAGTCGGTTAAAAAACTCTTCATCCCTAAAAGCAGAACACACGTTTCCCTAATCGTACCACATCCAAAACAATCACGTTCAAACATATTATAATTTATACGACTCCTACATAATTCCGTAATTCTCGTAACGAATTTAGGTTAACAATGAAAATTTGAGCGAGGTCAGGTGATCTCGATTATAGCACAATGTATTCAAACGCCGGCACAATTATTTTGTGTTACTATATCACAAATGTTTCTCGAGATTTTGGGTTACGAGATGAAATTTGATAACATTTGTAATTGTATTATTTGGCGGATGAAAACGTGTAATTATTTCAAGGGTTTTATTTGTATACTTGAAGAAAGACGATTATGTTATGATACATTTCGATTGTTTTAAATTCAAATAATGTAATAGTAACGTAATATTAAGGCGCCAAGGCGCACTAAAAAGCATAACTTGTGCACTAAAAAACTTTAACAAAGTGTGACGTTAGAATAATGAATATTACATTATTCATTATTCTAATTATTAAAGCTATTAGAAAAAGTCTATAGAGCTTATTTTAATAAAGCTGCATATAATATAGGTATAGTTCCTATTCTAATATTTACGCTTACTTTTACACACGTCTTTATTGTATATCAGTTTGTTATTGCATCGCAAAAACGGCTAAACGGAAACGTATGAAGCTCGTAGAATGTGACAGGAGATAAGCTTCTTAGAAGGGATGATATAGAGAGGAAACGTTTAAATATAGACACAATTCAGTTGGTCTCAAAGGCGTCTTGTTGAAAGAAACGAATAGATACAAAAATAATAGAGCATATCTTTTAGAAAACATGTTCCATTCCAAAACTAACACAACAAAATATCATTAAAAACGGTAGAGCAGATTCGGAGGAGTTAACGACACTATAACGCACACGAGAATTCTATACGTGTGTATACAGTATACTGTATAGAGATGTATAAAATAGTAAATACTAAATAGTAAATACTATTCCGCAAAATAAAACATCTAAAACGCAAATGATGTCACAAAGATAGGACAATATCAAGTTTACGCGCAAACGCATCGTGTTAGTAAACATAATTAAACAATGGGTGACGCGAAATCTATACTTTACTATATTATTATAAAGCTGAAGAGTTTGTTTGTTGGTTTGAACGCGCTAATCTCAGGAACTACTTAAACGACTTGAAAATTTTTTTCGGTCTTAGATAGCCCATTTATTGAGGAAGGCTACAGGCTATATATCATCACGCTAAGACCAATAGGAGCGGAGCAATACGAGTAAAACCGCGGGGCACAGCTAGTAATTAGTATTATTATTTATGTACGATAGGATGCTCGATTTTCCACAAAACAAAATAAATACATTGTCGCCAAAGCGTTTTACATTATATTGATAACCATTGACCTATTTTTTCGAGTGCAATTCGTTTCATTTTTTCATCGAGTGTCGAACGGTTTTGATAAATTGCGAGCTTTTGCGTTTCAAAACAATGGATCGAGTTTTCGCGTATTTTATTTTTTAGTAGGTTAAGTGGGAATGTTTGTTATTATTAATTTAGCTGAAACATGACTGTACGTTTTATTATATCATTTATTAACAGTATAAATAGTCATGAAAATTACCTACATTATTAGATGCGTCATTTTAGAACAGCCATATAATACTAAATAGGTACCTACTTAGGTAGTAATAAAACCGGCCAAGTGCGAGTCGGGCTCGCGCACAAAGGGTTCCGTAGCAGCAAATATAATAAATTACAGTTAAATCAACCTATCTCAAAAACTATAAGAGATACTTTGATCAAACCAAAAATCGTTGAAAGAGTTAATTAGCATGCATCACCTCTATTTTTTTTAGAATTTTATACCCCGTAGTTATAAAAATAGAGGGGGGGGGACATACTTTTTACGACTTTGAGAGCTGATATCTCAAAAACCGTTCACTTTAAGAAAAATGTTTTTTAGAAAACTTTATATCATTTTAAAAGACCTTTCCATTGATACCCCACACGGGTATGTACATCGAAAAAAAAAATTTCATCCCTCAGTTACATGTATGGGGGGCCCCACCCCCAATTCTTTTTTTTACTATTTAGTGTCATATTTTTGTAGCGGTTCATACAACACATATTCCCATCAAATTTCATCACTGTAGTACTTATAGTTTCCGAGTAAATCGGCTGTGACAGACGGACAGACGGACAGACGGACAGACGGACATGACGAAACTATAAGGGTTCCGTTTTTGCCATTTTGGCTACGGAACCCTAAAAAACTATACTAGCGTAGCGCTTCGACTGCGACTTTTCTTGTGATCGGCTTCCTATATATCATACAACATATTTTTTAGAGATAGGTCCGTAATTAGTTTCGATCATTTCACAAATAAGTCCGTATAGGCATTAAATACACCTAATATACTGCAATAAGATAATAAGATACCAAGTACACATCGCAACTGACCTTTCGCCAAAAACGACAGGTTCCCCGTTGAACAGCCAGTCCACTTCAGCCTCGTTCGGTGACATGCTGCAGCTGACGTTCGACTGGTTGCCGAGTGCACCACGCGATGATATGTCGAAGATCTCTGGTGCATCTTGACCTGTTATAAATAAATATTTCAGGACATTTTTCACACACGGCTCGATCTGATCCTATACTAAGCTTTCGCTTGTGTTATGGAAACCACATGTCTAATTTTTAATAAATACTTATATCTAGATAATGTTATGTTGGAATCCTGTTATGGAAGGTTTAGTTTTGTTGTTTCACTTGGTGGTATGCATACTCATAATAATACTTTGCCCTTGGTTATACTTAGTGCTAATTAACAGAATTTGTGAACATCACAATGTCATTATGCTGATTGGATTTTTAAAAACGTAAAAATAAAATTTAATTGAATGTTATTACAATCTATTTGAGATAGATATAAAGAACATATTGAAGTGAATTGCATTGTTGATTTATTTCTCTTATTATTACGTCATAATCTAACTTTTTATGTATTGTCATAATATTCAATAGTGTTTATTAGGGGACTTCTACCACAGAATACATAATAGTAGCTAAACGCTACAGAACGGACACTCTCCGCCCCCCGCCAAAATTAAACACTTACCTCAACCCGCACGATCAGCCATATTATGGTACCCATTTCCCGCAAGGACGATACGCAACGAAGATTGACAACATTAATCAAATTGACTTAAAGTAATTTTATTATTTTGGATTTGTGATTATCGTTTTTCGTAGAAAATGGTTAGATATTGTGCTGTTTACGGATGTATTTAATCAGAAATACGCGAATTTTTTTTTACGCTAGTCACAAATGTGCCAACCATAAAGCGTTAACACACACATTTGCAGTCTCTACAGTGTGACTGTCAAAACGATAATTTTGTATGGAGTGTCCGGGGTGTGCTTCTACTAAAAAAATAGTTTTATAAATTGTATCTTTGTTATTTAACGCTAGCTTGATTATTAATGTCAAGTTTGAACTATTTTCTAATTAATCTAAAATATATATTTAAAACATAAAACAAGAAATGAAGACATAAAGAAGTACCATTAAAAACTAACAAGGATATTACAGTTCTGAAATCTCTACATTAAAGGCTTAAATTACGCCTACTTTTTCAATTTCCCTTCATCACTCTTACTAGCTAAAAAATTGGCACTGTCTGTACATTTTTGACAGAACATGCACACAGACACATATATCTATTGAGTGCTGAAAGTCAAACACTTTGCACCTCCACTCGAGAGGCTCCTTACATCCTCCCCTCGTGTGGGGTTGAAAACAACACTTAAAACAATAGCTTAGCCAAAACAAATAGGGTATTATGTAGGTACATGCATTTTTACATGTGTGCAGACTAACAGGCGCAAGAATTGTATAATGGTCTAGAAAGCAGATAACTTGGAAATTATTAAGAGTAAATAGTGGCCGGCTATTTGATTTTTTAAATATCATTAAATAAATAGTAAATGAATCAATTTTGTCATTATAAGATGAAAATAATTAACCAATGGCAGAAAAAACAACAAACTTGTGTATAATCTAATTATTGATATTAGTTCTTTGCAGAGCATATCTAACTTGAAATTAAAAATATTTAAAGAAATCGGCATAATTTTAAAAACTAATTGTAACTCAAACATTTAAAGAATTTAATTTAAACATGAATTTTTTTAAATACTGGTGTTAATTTCAATAGAGATTACAGGATAAAATGTCAAATGCACATTCTTAATTTTTGTATACATTCAAACACAGGATGTACCTACATTGCCTACGACAGACATCTGCAAGTCTCTGCTTATCAGAGCTTAGGCCATAATTCTTCTTACTGAGATATGAGTGGGCTACATATTTAACTTTGTCAGGCAGATTTTTTATTACCACCAAAAATCATACTAGGATATCTAGTCAGTTGAAATAATATACCTAAACCAGCTATTCTAAAAATTTTAAAATATATCTATTCTAGCTAGATTTTTCTCTAACCTAACTAATATTTGTTAATATATTTGCATTTTCTATATTATTATTGTAGCTTAATGCTTTGTTAAAGATTAATATAAAATATATTTTATAAATAAACTAATAGTTCTCGATATTAGAAAGTTTAACCAAAGAAACAAAGTCTTAGCTTATAATATTGTTATAGATATGTGCACACTATTACAAGTGTTGCATTTACCTTACCATATTCTCTTTAATTTTTACTAAACATAATTTCATGATGCTGGTTACAAACAACAATATATTATAAAAAGCTCATTTATAGATGTTGCGTAGAGATTCAAAATAGGGAGAATATTACTATGTATTTACTAATATTGTAATTTTCACATTAATATAATAGATGTAAAAGACCATTAATTTATAAAGTAATGCTAATGGTGTGTATTCCTATTCTTAACATTCAATATTATGCCAGCATATTGAACATAATATGTGGGTTTCCCCATCAGATGACGGAATTATTTCAAATGCTATAAATATATTTTTAACTATATACTCGCACCTGAAAAACGTTTACACGTCCTACTTTATTATTCATTAAAAGTCCATAGGATGTTTACAAACGAGAGCTTTTACCCAAAGCGTGTGTTTATAGAAAACGTAGTTTGTAAATGTAACAGGCTAATTTATAAAATACATACAAACAAAACATAAAATGCAAATATATTTTAGCACGTAAATACTGTAATACTCACCCAAAACCGGATAACATAGTGCAATACAGCCAAAATAAAGCGCAAATGTTACGGAGCACTTCCTGGCCAAGTGAACCATTGTCATGGCGGAAGAAGCTGTCTTTTACACACAATACGCGAAACACCACGATATTAAACTCATCACTTGTTAATTAAACCATGTTCTATTCACTTACACGACGATATCACTGATTATTTCTATATTTATCACAATAAAAAATTACAAAGCGGCTGACACCCAAAGCCGAACAAACAATCCTAGTTAATGGTGTTGCCAGTTAATATTTATAATTTCGATTACACTAATTTGAAAAGCTCTAGAAATATATAGAGCATTCTCAAAAAATATTTGAACTTGCAAGTTGCTTTTAGAAAATTAAGCTAAGAGTACAAACTATATTATTTCAAGTATAATTAAAACAAATATAAGAATAGTAACAAAATATGATGTTCCCAACATTAAAGGAATATAGGATGAGTTTCAATTTAATAAACTTATGAATAATCATTTTTTTTATGAAAATTCGAAAATATTATAGATTTTTAGTCAAAAAATTAAGTTGCAATTTACTTTTTATCACTTGTAACATTCATAGACTTGAAATAGTAACTGGTAACATTTGTTGTTTATTGACAAGATGAATGACAGACGGCGGGGTCCTAGTTCGATGGCACTTTGATTGAAACAATTTAGACGAAATAAATGACTTGTTGACGAGATTATATCCGCCTGCATATTATTATTGTAGTAAAAATGTGGTGTATGAACAATTTTTAGACTATTTTCACGGCTATGTACCGTGTGTTTTGTGATGTAAAGATGTATATTCAGTACACGTTAGGAGCCATTTTTGTATTTATTTTGTGCGTTCATTGTGATAATGCTGCTATTAACAACGAAATTTTGGAGATTTACGGTGAGTAATAATGTTTACATTCCATAATAAGCGAACAATTGACACTAAAACCATTGCACGAGTCACAGGATGTAACGCCTCGATTGTCAATGTATCATTGAATCCCATTATAAGCGGCAAAAGGATTAAAGCTCGGATTACGCCTAATTCTAGGCTTAAACACTAATTCTTTAAACTGCACATGTTTAACATACACGATCCTACTCTAATAAGAAATTGACAGTATTTTCAAAGAAAATATATTGAAAATTCACATTTAGAACTAACTGGTCCTAGCTTCTTATTATTTATGTGTTATGTAGACTAAGCACAAGCATTGACCTATGTAAATTAATGCAGTAATTCAGTTTTATTCTTAACAATCGAAAATAGTTCATTTACTTGCCCATAAAGAACAAGTTTGTTCAATATACTTCCATTGCCTTATAGTCCCTAAATTAAAACACTTTTAAGAAACTAAACTCTAAAACATCTTAATTATGTCCGCCACTTTGCACCAGAGTAATTAAATATTAAATTATAAATGAATAAACATGAACTGTTGACCTTGTTCCTTAATTACCTATATTAAGAGCATAAAAATCTTATTCATACATGGCTCTATTAACTCAGACGGGCTTAATTGATGTGTAAAAACATATACTATAATGTTCTAAAGAAGTTGAACAATTTTTACCTGTAAAATACACTGCTTATTTCCATTTTTTAACAACTTTATTAATAGTACAGCTAAATAAAGGCGTAAACTACTATAAGAACTATTTGATTTGTTACTATTTTATGTTTAATGAATAAATAAATATTCAGGACAATTTTCACACACGGCACGATCTGATCCCATACTAAGCTTTTGCTTGTGTTATGGAAACCAGATGGCTGATAAACAAAAAAGCAGTGAACACAAAACATATAACTACTTTTAGACATAGTTACTACTAGTGTGTAGTGGTTTCAGTGTCATAAATTTCGTTTCAATCTTTGTATAATCTGTCAATCGAATGTTTCAATGGTTTGCCATTAAAATTCCAGCTATATATTTATTCTCATAACACACATAAAGATGAGTTTAGATAAAGAATAAGATAAATAATAATGGGCTTATTTTTAAGTATGAATTTTACTGTCGTACATATGCATTTGTCGTAGGACTGAAAAGGACAAAACCTTTTGAGTTAGTTAAGTGAAGTGTTAGTGTAATATAGTGAGTGCTATTCATAAAGAACACATGAATAAAGTGTCTTCGCCTTAAATAGAGACATTAAGAAGTGTTAATGGACACATTCTTAGACATACTATACCTAGCAAATTAAGTTAGATTTATATTACTCATTAGCCTATAGTAAAAGGCTAGATCGTAATTTTCAATAATGAAACCCTAGTTAGGTTCATTATTTTAGGTAAAAAAAAAAATGTATATGCATTTTTACAAGTGTCGGATTATGTATTAAAATTAACTTAAACTATGCGCAAATTAACTAATTATGTTTTTGATAAACCCGGTGGAATATAGTTTATACAAAGACATTTGTTTTATCCACTTACAGAATACATAATGATTTTAGAATAATTAATTAGTTTTCAATTAGTATTCTTCATAGGATTCATAAGTACAAAGGGCATATTGGTTTGGTACATTTAAAATTTTTATGATATTTAAACGTGAAATAATATGAATAGAATGAAATGATATAATAATATGAACATATATAAAAATTTTAAGCAATAACTGAAATAGTGTGTTCGTCTTTATAATTCTTGAAGATTGTGATTAAAATAAACAATTTAATTTTTATGTAATTTGTGCCGTTGCAATATTCCATTCTGGATTCGTCAAATTATGTAAACATATTTTTACTGGTAAATATGAGAGGTATATTATTGTTTCTACATTTTCTTTAATATTATGAGTATTATACCAAAATTCATTCACATTTTAACTCAAAGGCACAGCACTGTATGTAATAATATAAAAAAGAAACAGCTAAAATATAATAAAAAACAACAACAAAACAAAAAATAAGCTAATCAAGTAAATACGCATCTTCATTGTTCCCAAGCTTTTATCTACAAACATTTATACAGAATTTCTTTGAGAGTCATTTAAATAGAAAAATGTAGGGCAGCATATAACAGATTAAGATTGCGCTATTATAACCTAGAAACCCCATTATAGTTGCAATTGCATCTCTTGAACCTTTTAATGACGCAAAATATTAAACACTTGTAGAGTCCGAAACATTTTTTAATTACGCGGTTCAAAAGCCGCGCTGGAAGTATTTTTTAAGTATAAAAGATAAATTGAAACGAATTTGTTTGAAAGGTTCCACGTTTTTCTAGATTTTTCTGCATTCGCTTTTTTTAACGTTTGAACCAAGGTCGTGCTATATTCTATATTCGTATTATGGAGATTGACTGCATTTGTAGTTAGATTTGAACTAGATTAGATAATAATGTTATTTCCATAATTAGATTTAAATAGTGACGATTTTTACTAATTAATATCGTAAATTTATAATAATGACAGTGGTGGCTCGGGGGTAAGGTTTCCGACTTCAGTCATACAGTAGGAAGTTCGTGACTAGACGAGCGTGCGGGAATTAAATAGATTTTTCAGTTTATCTTTGTATTATCCACGTAACAATTGCTCCAATCAGTATATCCGGCATGTCGTAAAAATTTGGTAAATAAAAGAAAAGATATTAAAATCTATACTAATATTATAAAGCTGAAGAGTTTGTTTGTTTGAACGCGCTAATCTCAGGAACTACTGGTCCGATTTGAAAAATTCTTTCGGTGTTAGATAGCCCATTAATCGAGGAAGGCTATAGGCTATTATCACGCTAAGCTCAACAGGAGTGGAGCAATGCGGGTAAAACCGCGTGGCACAGCTAACTAGTATTAAATAAAAAAAATAACAATTAGTCGACATGTATGGTAGACTGGTGGTAGATTATGGCTGCAATGAAAAAAGCTCATGGTTATGATGCTGCGTAATAAAATTTTGACTCATTATTATGTCTTAATAG
Organism: Colias nastes; assembly: GCA_907164665.1. Classification (NCBI taxonomy): domain Eukaryota; kingdom Metazoa; phylum Arthropoda; class Insecta; order Lepidoptera; family Pieridae; genus Colias; species Colias nastes. The sequence continues at coordinate 64,337 of CAJQZM010036366.1, forward strand.
GTTGTTGTATTATGTGTTTATTGGTCTACTAGCTTACCGCCCGCGGCTTTGCCCGCTTTGTCTAAAACCTAATAAATTATATACTAAAACATTCCTCTTGAATCACTCTATCTACCTATTAAAAAAACCGCATCAAAATCCGTTGCGTAGTTTTAAAGATTTAAGCATACAAAGGGACATAGGGAAATAGGGACAGAGAAAGCGACTTTGTTTTTTTTATACTAGGTATCAGGTATGTAGTGATATAAAGTTTTCTAAATTCCATTTATTTGTGAATTAACAGATTTTATTTAACTTGGAAAGTGTACGATTGAAATGAAGATTGTCAGGCTTTTAGCGTTAAATATCGTATCTTAGAACTTCGATTTGAAGTAAATCGATTCCTTTAGATGTGATTAATTGGAAAACTTTACCGATTGTCTATTACGGTTAGGTATATAAGATGATTGCGTACATACTTTAAAACAGTTATAGAATTCTATTGGCGACTGAATCCGTTTGAAACAATATTTCTAAATAAGTACTCGCTTAAATTAAATGCAAATAACGTTTTTCTATAAAACAGAATAAATCATTAGAAAAATGACCCCATTATTTTCATTGTCCTATAAAGCTATAGCAAGCTTTTAAGCGTCCAAATGTTAAAGGGAACTTGTAAATTAGACGAGCGCGGGTCTGTAATTGTAAAGGTCTGAGGTATCGTAAACAACGCGTTTACTCTTCGCCCTGTCACCATCAATTGTGGGGTCAGCCCTTCGTAGTTCCTGTCCGTGTAGCGGTCAGTGTTGAGACAAATACGTTTATGGAATTATCGAAAATTTGTCAACATATATGTTGCATACGATTGGTGTTAGTTTTTTGTTATTGTTACAAAAGATAAACTATACGCAAATAGTAGCAGTCATTGTTATTTGTGACTTTTTCCAAGTAACCATACTGAGAAATACAAAAAGTTAGTACCCCCAGGTAGGAGTAAAAAATTTTAAAATAATAACATCAAAATTCAAAGTTAAATATTTACCTATACTTTAAGACATTTTTCCATACGAAAGTTTTTTTTTTTTTTTTTTTTTTATGTCAGAGCAAGCAAAGGAGCAGGTGGGCCACCTGATGTTAAGTGGTCATCACCGCCCATAAACACTTGTAACACAAGGAGTGTTACAGGTGCTTTGCCGGCCTTTTATGGACAAATAAGCTCTTTTCTTGAAGGCCCCAATGTCGTAGTTGTTCGGGAACACCGCAGGTGGCAGATCGTTCCACAGTTTCACCGTACGCGGAAGGAAGTTGCGGGTGAAGCGGACAGTGGTGGAGCGCCAACCATCCAGATGGTGCGGATGGAACTGGTTTTTACGGCGTGTGGTCCGGTGGTGGAACTGTGCGGCTGGTAAAAGGTGGAACAATTCCTCAGAGCACTCCCCATAGTAGATTCTGTACAGTATACAGAGAGACGCAACGTCTCTCCGCACTGACAGTGGATCGAGCCTATCGGAAAGCCTACGGTCATCGACAATTCGAGCTGCTCGACGTTGAATGCGGTCAAGAGGAAGGAGTTGATACTGTGGGGCTCCGGCCCAGAGATGAGAACAGTACTCCATATGCGGTCGCACCTGAGCCTTGTACAGCTGAAGTCGGTGGGCCGGCTTGAAGTACTGTCTCGATCTACTGAGCACACCAAGTTTTTTCGAGGCTAATTTAGCCTTCGCTTCCAAATGACTGCGGAATTGAACGTCACTCGAGATTTCAACTCCGAGGATTCCGATTTTCGGCGATATACTAAGGGGAGTACTCTTAAACCGAGGTTCTACGACAAATGGGGTCTTTTTAGCGGTGAACGCGCAAACCTGTGTCTTTAGGGGATTGAACTCGACAAGATTAAGTTCGCCCCAATCCGAGACTTCTTGGAGAGAAGACTCGACTTCAGACACAAGTTTGTTTCGACTCTCATTGTTGTATCGTATTGCTTCTGTAGGATAAATAAAACTAAATCAAGAAATATATATATATATATATATATATAGCAAATGTAAGCAGGAAAGTTATATGAATTTCGGTTCAATATGACATCGACTGAAAGTGCAATGCTCGGACGATAGGCTTTTCGGGTCAAGCGGCTTTATTGAAGTATTGAAAACGAAGAAAAAACGTTAACAATCGATAACTTGGACTACAAAATAACTAGTGTAAAATAAGTTGTACAAAATGAGGAACGGTACATCTTTTAATTACCCATTTCGCTTCGCAAACGTTTGTCTTGTTAGGAGATTGGACCTTACGCGAGATTTTTAATTAATTACACTAACAACGAATAAAATATTCAATTTGTATATTTTTAAAGCTCTACAACTAATTTAAAATATATTTTTCCTGTTGACAGTAGGAGGTTTTTTTATTTAAAGTTGTTATTAAAACTAACTTATTAAGACACATTAAGTAAGAGCATCTTTGATATTTCTGATGTCACCACACGTGTGAAATAATAAATTTGCGGTATTAGTCATCAATATACAATATCGGGCGTGTTAACAGGGAATTTATGGAAATTCAAAGCATGCGGCTGCCCCATTTCCCGTCTGGAAGAAACTGTTATATTGTCTGTGGTCTTACGCTCCCGGGTCTACAATTTTGTCTCTGTGCTCTTCTTTGTATTGGGGATATAGGTTATTTATTATAAAAAAGCTTTAGATTAAGTTTAGTGTGCTTTCAATGAAAACTTTTACTATTTTTGGATTCTAAATCACATTCCATAAGTTGGTTGTCAAACTAATAAAACTTATAAAACAGAATATACTTTTTCTTATTTCTATCTTTTTAATGGCCTTACGAATGTATAGTTTAAATACCAGTAAAAACTAATGTCACGTTAAGTATTTCGTCTAGACGTAAAGATGCGTTTTGTCATATTTTACAGCCATCTTGTATAGTCGGAGTTAAGTTTACCCGTTTTCTACAAAATTCGGAAATTACAATTATTACTTGTGTATAAATTTATAAAATATTGAGAATAAATTAATGAGATATAATAAATTTGTAAAATATTGAGAATCACCGTTCTCGCTCTTATTAAAAGTTTTCCTTTGAATGCAAACGTTGGTACAGTCTGGTTGCGCTAGTTACGTATAGTTTTTGAAACAGTAGGTAGTACCTAGTAGTTATTGATTTTTTTGGAATATGTGTGGTTGGAACCCAAGGTGGAACTTGTTCTGCTTGGAAAAAATTATTGTGTTTTTCTGTATGATAATTTTTTGTGTGAAAATATTTGGCCGTTAAATTAGAAATTTTATATCCATCCTTAATCCCTGAAATTAATACTACTGTAAAAATATTTAATTTCAATTCAAATACGTAATATGAATGTTAAATCGATTTCAATTTTATTCTAAATATTTTCATTACTCTATTTTGCAAAGTGAAAAGAGCAATTAAGTTTCTAAAGATCAATGAAATAAAGTAAAAAATCTACTAGTTGCGCTCTGCGGTTTGACCCACATAAATCTCGATGTCTTGAGCAAATACAGCCCATTTTACTATTTGACTGTTTTCCAGAGAAGAGAGAATTGTTAAAAGCATTACAATTTTTATTGTTTTTTATTGTGATATAAAATTTCTTTACAATAATACTTTAATAGTTAAGATTGGTAACCGATAAGCACGCATAAAACAATCTTGATACTATCACGTTTCCCAAAAACGGAAGCAGGTCCAGAATACGATTTAAATAGACGTAAAAGTGTCAAGATTGTAAGGGTGCACTGTAAGGTCATATCCATCAGTGAGTCACCGGTACCAGTCCATATAGAGTATATATCAATGATGCGACTTGCAACGCTCTCCTTTTGGTATTAAGAAGGATTTTTCCTTGACGGTATTATGCACACAAGTGTGACCGTAAAATCGTAATGGATAAACGAAATTCCGTTTTTTTATTCGTCTATTTTTGTCGAGTTGTACGTATGTGTGAGATTTTATATTTGTGACTGTCTGGTAATGAGTATAGTTGGTAGTCCGCGTTGCGTGGTAATATCCTGCTTCCTGATTCTATTATGAGTGTGAAAGTTTATCAGGGTAGACGGATGTTTTTTATTCTTTCGCGCAAACAGCTGATTGTGTATGAAATTTGGTATACGTACATTTTAATCTGGATTAGCACATCGGCGAATGCCGGTTACAAGCGTAAAGCTGACGCATGCTAGTAGGGATAATAAATATCTTATATATGTTTTTTGTTGTGTTTCACCTGAATTTGTTCTGCGTTTTAGGTGTAATACAAAATACAAATATAAATTATCGTATTAAATATAAATTACGTAATATGAGTCATAAGTTTTAAACAATGTTTATAAACATAATTATTAGCTGCAACGATTTTCTCATGAAACAATAAATTAAAGCTGCAAGCGTGGATCAAATGAATTTATTACAGGAACTGTTAGCGTAAATTATTTCTGTGTTGCGTAAAATTTATTTATTATTTGTTATTATAATTATTATATGTGAGGGGAAAGTGTTTGAATGCAATTTCCGGAACTAGTGTACTAAGAACAAGAGCTTGAAATTTCGCATCAAGATTGTTTAAGTGACGTCGTCGTGATTCATACTATGAATGTGAAAACTTGGTCTGTCTGTCTGTTATCGATTAATCGATTGCGATGAAATCCGGTGGAGAGATAGTTGACGGTTTGAAGTCTTAAGTAGTTAGGTTATGTACGAAAGCGTAAGACGTGGGTTCTAAAAGCAACGTTAAAATTTTCTTAATTGGGGCCGTATTGTGCCCTCTTATTTCCAGACAGTTTACGCCGTGAAAACTGACTGGCAAATTCATATGGTATACCATAATTAAACATGCCTGGTTATTGCGATCATAATTTGAATTTGCCAGTCAGTTCAATTCACGGCGTAAACTGTTTGGAAATAAGAGGTCATAATACGGCCCCTGTCCTATTTTTCATATGTTAATCTTCGTCATCTTAGTTATAAGAGAAATTATTTTTAAATCAGTCGACAGCACTTGTATAGCAGTTCGTATTAGCTGACAAAACAAAGAAGAAATAATGGGTCAATGACATAAATGTATGGTGGCTTCTGCATAAAGCAAATGTTGAGATTCTCAACTCGGGGACAAGAAGCGTGGCCTCTATGTGTTATATATTATGTTATATAAGGGATTTTATTGATTTTATACGATTACATCTTAGATATTATAAAGCTGTAGAGTTTGTTTATTTGAACGCGCTAATCTCAGGAAATACTGGACCGATTTGAAAAATTCTTTCGGTGTTAGATAGCCCATTTATCGAGGAAGCCCATTAATAGCTAAAGGCTATATTATATCATCACGCTAAGACCAACAGGAGCAATTAAGTTTCTAAAGATCAATGAAATAAAGTAAAAAAATCTACTAGTTGCGCTCTGCGGTTTGACCCGCATAAATCCCGAAACCCTAGTTATTTTATTATATTGGAAGCTATATAGGTTATACGTTGTAGGTACTCAAAATTAATAATACGCAAATTATATGGTTATATTTAATTTCTATGAAATATATTATGATAATTGATATATTTTGATACCTACTATTGTAATTTTTTCTGTCCATGCAAATTATCTTTTTGTTATCTATTCATCTAGTTATCTATGCTATCTATGATATTATTCTGTTATTTAATGAAACTGCCCACAATGCTATAACGGTTTACGATTTCTTCTGATCTCATTATAAATTATAAACAATCGAAGGAAACTTAATAAAAATAAAAGTAGTGAATGGACGCGGGTTGCACAAGTAATTGTTTATTTTTTATGCCGTTAGGAAGTTGCTGACGTCAGCATTGTCGTACTATTGTCGCTTTTTAGTTACCCAACTGTGGCAAAAGTGTTATGGTTTACGGATTTATGTATTTAGGTATGTACATACCTATGAATTTGGTATACTTTCCAGTTTTACGATTTTTGCCTATGAAGTTGGTACACTTTGCGGTTTTACGTTTTTTTTCGTAAATAATGGAATTGATATTCTAAGAAATTATTCTTCTGTATGCTTTTCTATATATAAATGTTTTACTGGATATTATTATTGATCTCATTCGGGCAAAATACAGTTATAAACGTAGATACTCATTAAATGAGTTACGTATACAACCATAACGACATTAAAATTTAAAATATGCAAATTTTGTGCCATACATTACAATTAGCTATTAAGTGAAACATTAAAAGATAAGAAAATATTTTTTATATGTAAACAAAAAAAAATAAATAACTTTAAAATATAATATTTTATGTATCTGGTACAGATTATTTTGTATTTTTAATTTTTAAGTATTCAGTGCCCTTTACATTGCCCGAGTAGATTTAAATTCTCTCTCATTTAATTCTAAATAAAAGAAAGAGACGAATATATTTATTTTATTATTATTTAGGTGAGGTTAAGAGGCTATTGAAAAATTACTAATTAGCAATAAATAGACTTGAGTTGAATATTTTTAATATAATAAATTTAAAATTTAATTACTGTTAAATATTGCTCGCAAACTATATAGTAGGGGAGCCCAGGATGCTAAATGTGGATTTACTCGAGCGTCACGGGAACCTATTAGAATTGGTAGATTAGACCATAGCGAGAAAAAAAGGTCCTATAATGTTTTTACTTTTAGCGGTGGGGAAGGGTTTTTTGATTTTTTTTAATTTAAAAAAGAAAAAAATTGGCTTGGAAATACTCAAGCGCGTTAGATATTGATATTTTGCATGCTCCAGGACGTCACTGAAAAAAAGTATACGTTAAGGCGCGGAATAGAGTAAAACCCAGCTTTAGCCGTTTTTTGTACTGTTTTCTGGAGCTATCTCCTTCTTATCCAAAAGATATATCAACTAAATAAAAATACATTAAATTTCTACATATTCTTGGCTCAAAAATGGTAAAAGTATTTTTTTATTTTATTGACTTATAGTTTAATTAATCTCCTCCCAAAGAAATCCCAGAAATTAGAAATAATTATGGATACCGTGTATCTCCTCCTAAACTAATTATTCTTTTGATTTGGTATTTACACTATTGGATAGGCAATTTCATTACGAAAATTATGGTAAAAATTTTTTTTGGATACGACCTAAACTAGATTTTATAAACATTTTATTCAAAATTTTGAGCGTATTCGCAACTATATCTCTTGCGCTTGTATGGGAGATTCAGTCGGCCGCTAGGTCTCGAGGGTGAAGCTTGTGTCGTTTGTCGCCGTGAGCGTCACATGACAATCACGTGACCCATGTTTATTCGAATCTACGAATATCAAACAATGAGCGAGGAATAGACGCTACTAGGTACTATTAATTTATAGTGAGATTTTAGAAATCATCAATAATATAATAACTCGTCAATGAGCTTTAGTTATTATAATATTTTATATAATTATGATATATAATTATGATATTTAGTTCTAAAAACATTCAAATGCTTTATAAATAATTTTTTTTTAATAATCGAAAATATTTTATAAAAATTATTATTTTATTAATTTATGCAATAAATCACATTTTACTTTTTAAGTTTTTAGTGACTAAGTATAGACAAACATTTTAAGTTTTAAGTATACTACTTTTTGTCATGGGTGTCATTTTCATGGTTTTTGGGGTACCTATTAACCAATAGGAGGTCAAAATTAAAATTCAAGATGGCGCCGACGATAATTTTACATCTCTTTGTCATGGGTGTCATTTTCATGGTTTTTGGGGTACCTATTAACCAATATGAGGTCAAAACTAAAATCCAAGATGGCGCCGACGAAAATTTTACATCTCTTTGTCATGGGTGTCATTTTCATGGTTTTTGGGGTACCTATTAACCAATATGAGGTCAAAACTAAAATCCAAGATGGCGCCGAGAAAATTTTTACATCTTTTTGTCATGGGTGTCATTTTCATGGTTTTTGGGGTACCTATTAACCAATATGAGGTCAAAATTAAAATTCAAGATGGCGCCGACGAAAATTTTACATCTTTTTGTCATGGGTGTCATTTTCATGGTTTTCGGGGTACCTATTAACCAATATGAGGTCAAAACTAAAATTCAAGATGGCGCCGACGAAAATTTTACATCTTTTTGTCATGGGTGTCATTTTCATGGTTTTTGGGTTAGCTATTAACCAATATGAGGTCAAAACTAAAATCCAAGATGTCGCCGACGAAAATTTTACATCTTTTTGCTATGGGTGTCATGAAAATGACACCCATAGCAAATTGTTTTTGTGGTAGCTTATATGAGGTCAAATCTAAAATACAACAAGGTGCTGACAAAATTTTGACATTTTTTCGAAATGGATGTCATTTATGTGGTTTTTCTTACAATCGTTTACATATTAATCGAGCAGAATTCAAATTCTGTGGTTTAGGTGTAGCTTTTTGAAGTGAAAGTTCTATAGGCGCATTGAGAGTAAAACTTCAAGCTCGCGTCATGGTAATACCGTCACGTCATGGAGTAAGGCGGCGATTTTCGTATCTATGAATCTTACCAAAGAAGTTTCACTTCTGACATGTGTTCTCAGCTCACGCGCTCTTTTTTATTTTATTCTCTTCGTTTTAGTATATTAGATGAACTCTATTTTAAACAAAGTTGAGCGAATACAGTGAAAAAGCGAATATCTGTCGGAATATTGACACAGAGTTGCGTTTTACATTACATTTCTAAATATATATTTCAATAATAATCATAATCAATGCTCTTTAAAATTGATTTCTCCCGTAATATATAGGATTCGACTATATAGCAAATTTGAGTATTTACGCCGTGGCTCAAATAATATCACAAAATTCGCTTTCGTGATAGATCTTGTTTTTATACATAAAACAAGGCCTTGGAAGCGAAATTTTCTCCTTTAAAGTAAACTAAAACAAAATAACAAATACAAGCTATATAGTCGAATTCTTGAAAATGACACCCATGACGAAAAGATGTAAAATTTTCATCGGCGCTATCTTACATTTTAATTTTGACCTCATTTTGGTTAATAGCTACCCCAAAAACCATGAAAATGACACCCATGACAAAAAGATATAAAATTTTCGTCGGCGCCATCTTGAATTTTAATTTTGACCTCATATTAAATAAAAATAAAAAATAAATAAAAAAGAGTTTATTTTCTCACATCAGTTACATAAATAAGTTTATACATTGTCAGTACATATAAATAAGTGTGAGACTGGTGCCTAAACTAGGTAATAAAAATTACCTGTATTTTAGGTCACCAGGCCCCCACTCCTCACTTCGTTGGAACACATTTTCAATATATAATTTGTTGAGAGAAAACAAAAATATACTAGAAATAAGAAAAGAAAACTACAAAGAATATACCACTATTATACCACAGTTGTAACCACCAGGCCAGAAAGCAAATGTTTTGTTAATTTTAAGAATGAAAGATACAATTATGATTATGTTTTTTAACTAAAATAACTTTCCCATCACACTCACACTTAGCCCTACGACCAACGACGAGTCTTGGGATCGAATGACTGGATACATAAAGCCAGTCATTCACTAAGTCTAATACAAATAAATAAGATATACCTACCTACTTAATTTAATATATTTTAATACCACTTTATTACCTCCTAACAGTTAACAAAACCTCTGTATCCTCATAATTCAAAGTAAGAAGCCATTCCTTCAAAACTATTTTAAGTTTATTTTTTGTAAGTGGATAAATGGATATTATTTGGGAAATTTTGTTGTACAGCCTTGGACCCATTACATAATAGTGCCTCCCCGCGATACAGGTTCTGCATGATTCTAATTTAACTATTTTGTTATTCCTACGTATAGTTGATAAGAGATGTTTATCATATTTTAAGTTTGCATGTGTCCGAAGTATTATATTTAAGATATAAAGTCTCCGTACTGACAGGACTTTACAATCAGCGTATAGTTTTGTAGTTGGGTATCTAAAGTGTTTCTTAGTCATAATCTTCAGAACCATTCTCTGGGCTCTTTCAAGCTGTAAAATAGTTGATTTAGGAGCTCCACCCCACACTGAAATACCGTAAGATAAGATCGATTGAGCTAAAGCATTATAAACAATAGTTAGGATACGATTATCAGCAGAATTTTTCAATAACTTAAAGACATAAATTAACTTACGGACACGAGCAGTCATATATTGAATATGGACATGCCAAGAGAGGTTTTCGTCAATATGAATTCCTAAATATTTTATAGTTCTCGCCCTTTCGAGATGAGGACAATTACAGGTACTACTATCACAGTATGATCCGTTACACGTATGAATTTTAATTGTGAATGAGGGATCAAGGTGCCGAAAGCCAGCTGACGAGGCCGAGAAGAGCATGAAATGAGTCTTGGTAATATTTAGTGTAAGGAGATTATTAACAAGCCAGGCCATAACAACAGATAGAGCTTTTCCCGCATTCTCTCTCGTTTCATCCCAAGTATTTCCTTCAATTATGAGAGCAGTGTCATCTGCATAAGTAAAAATTTTGCAATGAGGTATATTAAGCATACACAATTGATTTATATAAACCAAGAACAAGGTAGGTCCAAGCACACTGCCCTGAGGAACTCCGTAAGACAAACTGATCTCGTCACTTATATAATCGCCAATCTTAACTCGCTGACTTCTTTCTCTCAAGTAATTGCTAAAAATATCAAGCCCTACTCCTCTAATGCCTATTTCTTCGAGCTTGTTCACAAGCTTGGGTACAGAGACAGTATCAAAAGCTTTTTTTAGATCTAAAAATATACCAATACACTTATCTTTTCTATCTAATGTTCTTGAAATTTCTTCAGTTAATCTCATAACAGCATCTTCTGATGATATTCTTTTACGAAAACCATATTGGTTGTCCGATATTATTTTATAGCTCTCTAAGTAAGTCATTAGACGCTTGTTCAGCGTTTTTTCAAGGACCTTAGACAGACTAGTAAGTACAGAAATAGGTCTATAGTTATTGATACTGCCTCTGTCACCACTCTTGTGAACTGGAGTTATAATAGCTTGTTTGAAAATTCTAGGGAAAATACCCGTGGAGTAGCAAAGATTGCAAAGTTTCGATAATATCGGTGCAAGTGTTGGCAATGCCATTTTCAGTATTCTGCAAGAGATTCCATCGACACCTACGGCACAATCATTACGCAAATCATTTATAGTATTAATAATTTCAGTATCATCTACATCTACGAGACCAAATGAGTTCATTATCGATGTATTCGGTAGCACACTTGAGGGCAAACATATACTTGCGTTAGTAGCGAGAATGTTATTCGCCAGTGAATTTCCAATATTTGAAAAGAAATGGTTTATATGATTAACAGATACTGAAGGTATTTCACAAAGATATAGCAAATCAGTCGCTGATGGAGGTTTGGTAGGGGCATGAGTGATATTTTTGATTACTTCCCACGTCGCTTTAGGGTTACCATTAACTTTTTCGAATTGGTTGCGTTCGAATTGACGTTTTAATTTTTTAAGTAATTTCGTGCAAAAATTTCGGTAGCGTTTATATGTCAGAAGGAGTATTTCGTTATTTGGATCCTTTTTACATTTTTTATGCAGCTTATCTCGATTTCGTATGCACTTTAAGAGGCCAGGGGTCAGCCACGGTTTAAGGTTACGCTTTTTTTTTGGAATTATTTTAGTCGAGGTGTGTGTATTTATTATATTTGAAATACGAGACACAATATTTTCAGCAACAAAATTCGGGTCATTAGAAACAAAAATATCAGAAAAATTGGTTTCAGTTATGTCTTTAACTATACTATCAAAATCAACGCGACGAATCAACGATGTATTATTCGATTTTTGCAAAGAAGCATTTAAAATTAACAATGTAGAATAATGATCAGTTAAAGTACTCTGAATGACTAGTGTTTTAAATAAATATCGTGACTTCAGAATGACATGATCATAGCATGCACGACCATGCGTGGGTAAATAATGTGTAGACAGCAGTCCATGTCCTGCAAGCATATTCAGATAATCATTGCTGAAACTAGTGCTATTTTGCTGTATAATATTAAAATTTATATCTCCTACCAAAGCGACCGTACTAAATTGCAACAATTCTGACAAAACATTATTTAATCCCGATATAAAATTATCCAGATTTTTAAATGAAGGCGGTCGATACACACCTATTATGGCAAAATTATTCCCGAGTTTGCAGACTAATCCACTACTTTCAATAAAAACCGGATAGCATACGGTATGTTTAATATTACTTTGAATATAAATAATAACCCCATCGTTTTGGTTATGATTATCTTTTGAACAATAACATAAATAGCCGTCAATTTTAGGAATATTAGATATTTTACTCAACCAGCATTCAGTCAATACTATGACATCAATGTTTAATTTAATAAGCGAAATCAATGCCAATAACCCGTCAAAATTTTTATTCACGCTTCTTATATTGATGTGAAATATTTTTATTGATTTGCCATTGCGAGGTACATATGTCAAACATTCGTTTGGAAGACAAGTATATGATCTATCTTCACCTAAGTTATCTAACTCTGTTTCGATATTTCTTAAGCTGTCCATTTTATTTTAATATTTAATAATTTAAAGCAAAAACAATTTAAACCAAATATATCAGACATAAAATACGCCGCGGCCATACGAATGTACTTAACTTGTATACATAAAATGTAACATGTTATTTTAACACAACAATATAGTTTGTAAAAATTTTTATAATTAATAAATGTTTGTGAGGGTAGTGGGAAAATATTATTCAACTTATCGTTAGTTAGGCTTGTGGTACACTGAGTTACTGAGTAATTAATGTTATGAAAATAAAGTGACTTACATAATACAATTAATGTAATAAGTGGAAAAGAAATAATGTAATTACTATCTAGTCAATCTTTTTGGAGTGTAAGAAGATCAGTCTCTCGTTTTATCTCGATTCGTTGAGTGCCCTCAGATTTTCTGACATAGATTTTCCCATTTAATGTCCAAACAAATTTATATCCACCAGCTTTAGCTTTTTCGCGTGCTAAGGCAAATAACTTTCTGTTCTTATTGGTCAAACTCTCAGATATATAAATTTGTGCTATTGGGCCCGGTAAACCAAGAGTTGCCGTAGATAATTTATTGGCTGAGTTAGTTTTGTTATAATTCTTCATGTTGTTTAGGATCCTATTTTTTGTGATTGTCGACGTTAACTCCAAAAAGATAGTAGAACTTCCTGTCTTTGATTTGTAGCGATATATATCTCTGATCTCAGTGGATTGTAAGTTTACATTTAGAACATTGCAGGTTTTTTGAACGAATTCACAAAGGTCCTGTTGTGTCACCTCCTTTACTTGCTGCGATGTACTTTGTAATGGAATGTTACGAAACTCGATAACTGTGGACTTAAGCTTTTTTTCCAAGTCATCAATTTTATTTTCCAATGAATTAATGTAGTTATTATTGTCTTTGCACCGACTTTCAAGATCCGTTATTTTATTTAAAATATCCTCATATTGAGTAGAAATAAATTGCATTGACTTTTCAAGCTCAGAAGTGGTTTCTTGTATTTTTGTATTTTGTAGTTTTAGTATTGCCATATCTGAGCTCAATGTTTTGAGGGTTTGATCTTGTTCCTTCTTCCAATTATATAGCAACGTAAGAAGTTCATCCTTCAGTGTCCCGCAGTCGGATGTAAGCTTTTCTCCACTACGAGGTCGTTTAGTTCTTCGGCCCACGTAACTAACAGGGTTATCAGGATCCAGATTGACAATGTCGTTTTCTGAGGATACTTGTTGGACACCCGGAGGAGTTCTTAATAAATTTGACATTTTTTTTTTTTTTTTTGAGGTTCACAGTTTTCGTGGTAGCAAATATGATGATACCGAGAAATGCGGTGAGACACGCTAGGATGCGACACAAATATATCTGTTCCAATCACTCCGTCTTTATCGCGCTCACTACTGCACTGCCTATGATTTATGTGAGCCTGGTACTGCGTAGTCTTTATCGCAACGAATTATTGAATTTTAAATAAGAATTTAATTTAACACGAGACACGTCCGATCACTTCGAAGGTCCGGAGCGAGAGGATTGGTTAATAGGTACCCCAAAAACCATGAAAATGACACCCATGACAAAAAGATGTAAAATTTTTCTCGGCGCCATCTTGGATTTTAGTTTTGACCTCATATTGGTTAATAGG
>CAJQZM010036367.1:297-15303 GCA_907164665.1 Colias nastes
TGCTTCGGCGGCGCGCACCAGGACTTCATCGCGTCCGGCAGCGAGGATAATAAGGTTATTTAGATATTTATTTATATTTGTTGTGTATGTAAACATTTTTAGTCTTACCACAAACAAAGGACGTGTGGCACTCGGGGACTGCCGCGGTAAAGCTATTGCATAGCATGCCTTCAAGCCACACTTTCGAGCCCGTTGGAGTGGGGAGCGTGAGGTTTTTTCGTTACGGATATTCTCGATTCGGTCCCCGCGCTCAAGGCTCGTAATAGAAGCTATGCAATAGCTTAAAACTTTAGACAGGGTTTAACTTTAAACCAGGGATCTGTCACTTTAATAGTTGTCTATGTGAAATACGACAAAACCAGATTAAAAAGAACCCGCGCTTGAAGTTAAACCCTGTCTAAAGTTGTTTGTGGTAAGACAGTTTGTACACTATTAGAAAAAAAAAATTAGATACTAGTTATATATTAATAAACTTAAATTAAGTACTAGTTAAGTTTCTATATGTACCCCGTACGGGTAAAAGCCTAAATTTATATTAACAAAACAATATTGCAGGTGTACATCTGGCAAATGGAGCGGGAGGAGCCAATCGCAGTGCTCTCGGGGCACACGCGTTGTGTGAACGCGGTGGCCTGGAACCCCACGCACCTCGATGTGCTGGTCTCCGCGTCTGATGACTACTCACTGCGCCTCTGGGGACCTAGGGACCCTAGGGTCTAGATTTCAAGAACATAAAATCGACCCTAGGGTCTAAACTTCAAGAACACTAAATGGACCCTAGGGTCTAAATTCCAAGAACACTAATAGAAATTGATATCAACTTCAAGATAATCAAGCCATTGTGAACTTAGTAATGTCTCAAATTACAAACTTAATAAAAATCTGGAAATTTAAACCAATGTCTTAGGACTAAATAAAATAAAACATAGGAACAACAATTTGAAAGTTAAAATCTTAATTCGTAAAACATGAAACGTCAGATAACTAACTTCTACACCAAAATAATTGTAAACTCTTTGTCCAGTTAATAAATACTACCCTCAAAATAAAAAAAAATAATTGAAAACGTTTTAATTCGGCCATGATGGAAATTCATCGTGGTGATTTGTAGTTTTTAAAATATTAAAAGATTGATAATTTATTCGTACCGTAATACACATTAAAATTACGTAAAAAGATAAAAAGAAGCAAGATTTTTTATTATTTGACTAAGAATCGAAAAACTTTTTAGGGATATCTGGTACAAAGGTACCTTGTTGAGCTGTTAGATTTTTTTTATTTGATTTCGTGAGTTGTTTAAAATATAAGGGTTGTGAAGACGAGGTTGCACGTCTCAATGGTTCGCGATTAAAAATTATATTTCACAAAATTGAAATAATAATTATTCACTTAATAAATTATATCTAAAGAATTCTCGAGTATACTATTCAAAATTTGGATACGACTATCGAATTATTGTGCAATAGTTATATAGTGCAATAACATTGGGAGATTAATATTTAAAAGAAAAGTAAGTTTCTACAGAACTAGAACAAAATTTATTTTTCTTGGATGGGTAACTACTGAATATTTTTGGCAGCTTTTGCAGTGGTACGTTAATATAAAAGATGACACAAAGACTCTGCTTTAAATTATTATTCAAAGATAACTTTTATATACAGTTGATGTTTTGTGTTCAGTCTGTCCAGGATTTGTAGTAATTTATTTTGTACTCCTCACGTTTTATTTTTTCGGTACGCATTTTGACGTTAAACAATATTTTCAACGTTAAATAAACACTCTCATACAGTAACTTATTTACTCAAAACGATAGAAAGGTCGCTCTTTTTATATTTTTTATTATTTACGGTATTTCTGCAAAAGTTGTCACAAATTGAAACTCAGAACATCAATCATAAAGTGTCATATTTATGGAGTATGATGTTGAACGGAGAGACGGGCGCGAAGGGTAGGGAGGGACGCACTGAGTAGGTTATAATATGCTAGAATATACACACAAGTCTATATAAAAACATTAACTTATGTTAAAGGCTTAGTAGGACAAGAAAAATACGTCCTATGGTCCATAAAGGATCACTTACATAAAAATAAACCTTCTTTTTCGACCATAGCTGTAACCGCCGTTGCGTATTACATTATTTATAGATTAGCATAATTAGAAATAGGCTATTATATTTAGTAATTTAAAGGTGACTTTAAAGTAAAATAGGTTATTATAAAGACTGTTTATTGGGCGCGTTTACATAATATTGATTAGCTTCTGATACAGGCCTGTCGTGTGTGTTGCTTATAGAGATGAGTTTTCTAGATATTTCAGTATCACTATTCGTGAAAACTTACAAAGAGTATCCTCAAGTACACTTTTCAACACGCACCGACATAAAACGATAAACTGTCTTAATTTGGCGCCAATTTATAACCACAGACTATCAAACTGCTTGAAATGTCACAAGTTTCTACATGCCTGGATAAAAATAATTTAAGGGTATGCCTCCTCTATCCTTTGCTCCGATCTATAATAACTATATATTTAAGACTTTATATTAAGACTTAATTATAAACAGAGGTAATTTAGTAGGACGCCGCGGCCGTGAGCGTCACTATTTTTATACCGACCATAGAATCTCTCAGGAGATCGTCTTAGTTACTGGATCGCTACACGTGACTGACGTTATTACTTTTATTCAACAACTAAATAATTTCGAACAGGGTTAAAACAAATCATGTAGTTTTATTCGGATGTTTGCTTAGAAGCGTTGGTCTCGCGAGGAGCAGGGTTTATCCATGAACAACCCGAAAAAACTATTTTTTTAGAACATTTGCTTCTTTCAGGAAGACATCCTTAAAAAATATAAATAGCTCATCTTACATAATTAAAATAGTAAATAAATAAGATTTATTTTTAAAACAATTGCTCCTCGTTAGGTCTCTGCAAGATTGATGCTGTATAAAGTCTAGCTTACCAGCTTTTATCTTAACTGTTTGTCATCGGAAGGTGCCATTATCTTTATCCTTTCGAGGTTTGTCCAAAATGGAGTCTACACAACTCCAGGGGGTACTTAAAATATGAGAGAAATACTGTGTGAGTGTTATTCGTCTTTATGTCAATCATGTTTTAATTGTCTATCGAAACTATTGGGAATGTACTGTAATGTTCGAAGCTTTTACATTGTGTAAGGCTTGCGGTAATGTTGGCAGTGCCGTGTGCATACACCGTTCTAGCATAGCACTGCACCCTGGAGTTGCTTCCGTACCAAAATGCAGGCAATAATGTATGTGTGTGTAGAAGTACAAAGAGTGAGTGGTCCTAGATACATAGTTATATAATATTAGCTATAGCGGTGGTGTGTGCGGGCGACAGCCCACTTACAATTGTTATAAATAATAAATATTATATCAATAAATTTTTATTAAATTTACCACTGTGTTTTATTTTGTAACCCACAAAGAAATTTGTTTAAGTACAATCTTTAACCAGTTTTGCTTGTAACTTTTTTATCACCTGAAAGTAATGGTTTCAGAGTTTTTACATAAACTACACTGAACATATTGAGAATGAGTAAGTTTAAAATAATAATGTTGAAATACATGTTAGAAAATGAAAAAAAAAAACTAACAAAAGTTTTGGGTAAACAATAAAAACTGTAAAGACCACTGATTCATTGGTTGATTTTTTATCTAAAGGATGATTTCAATTTTCAATAACTGAATTAAAATTATGCAGAAGTTTACAATTAAATGCAATTTTTAAATTATTCTCAATTTAAACTCGTGAAATAAAATTAACAATCAATAAAAATAGCTAACATAATTATTTATTTACATATTTAAATCAAATCAGGCTAAAATAAGCAGCTTAACAATCATCAATCTATACAAATGAAATAGATAACTATAAGTTAGCAGTTCCCGACTTCTCCACAAGTTCCAACAATGTGTGTAGAGAAGTATCAAACAGTTCGCACCTGATGGGCATCTCGAGGGAATAGAAGGGGTTCTTGAGAGCATAGTCAGCATACAACTCGTAAATTCTCTTTAGAACCACTTCAGTGCCTTGCATATTTGGATCTGTTACTAGAATGAACTTGACTCCTGAAAAAGTTATTTACATTTTACAAAATTAGTTTTTATTATATTAGTGACTTACTTCCCCTTGACAGACACTAAGCAAGTGACAATGGACACTCTCTTAGGATAAGTTATTTAGAAATTAGGCTAGATTGTAATTTATATAAGGTGCTATTCATAAATTAGAAACCTTAAAAAAAAATTACAAACTAGATTCATTGCTAGAAACTAGAAACAGAAATTAAGTGTTTTAATTTTTTTTATTTACAATTTTGTATTTTTTAAGTTCTGTTCAGTTTTATGTTCAATATTGAGGAATATTTATAAAGCTTATGCTGCAGGACAATTTACAGTCACATTATTATTACTTTAGACTAGTTAACAACCAAGTTTGATACAAATAAAGAATCATAAATACTGAGAGTCCAATAATAATAAACATTACCCGTTAAAGTCTGAAAACAAGACAGTTTAAATGTATCAGCAATGAGTGTTTCAATCCCCGAAGACTTGGGAACAGGGCTGAGCTGGCTGGCCAGAGCAAACAGGGGGTAGAACATACTCGCCAGCACTATCTTCTCATTGGTGGTGGCTCTCACGCGACCAAACTTTAAACTTAAGGGAAAGTTCTCCTGTAATTATATAAATATTTAGGTTATTATCTGATCTATCTCCCTGAAGTTAGAATGTCTGAGAATAGACTATTAACCATAATAACTATGAGTATTATCCTAAATATCATTATATCCTATTGAAATACTAATAGAACTGTTATTATTAATAATTAAATTAGTATTCCTTGACCCAGTATCACTTCAATCTAACATACATACAACACAACTAAAAAGATAAATATTAAGCAGTCAAAGGTACTTTTAACAATTTACCTTAGCTTCTATTAATTCAAACACATCCTTTCCATCCTCTGTAGTCCGCCCCGTAACAGGCGACCCATTTACTGATAGCAATACGTGACCAACTGCAATTTACAATTAACCTTAAGATACTATAGATCTTTAGATTTAAATAAAAGATTAAACATATTAATTTCACCATTTATTCCATCGCGCTGGCCAAACACTACAACTACTTTCTTGTTTTCATATTGCAGTTTAATATCTAGAGGAAAACCAAAAGTTTTTTCAGTCTCTATCCGAGGAATGTTGTGGTCGTAATTGTATATGAGACCGCCGGATTTGCTTACTATATAGACACCATAAATAACCATTTTTGCGCTTTTATTTATTTTTAAATTAATTAATCATTTGTAAATCGCTCAATCCCACTTCATCTTGACTTCATCACATCAAAATTTCAATTTGCTGTCAATTCACAATAATTTGTCAAACAGCAAACTCAAAGTGACTGTCACTGTGTCACACAAAGTGTCACAACATCTGACAGTTTACAATTTTTTTACAAATGTGATTTTTGAACGGAAAAATGATTCCCGGATAGGTACGGAACAAGTACGGAAGTACAATTACTATTACATAATAATACATATTATTTAGTAAAATGAAGCGTCACTATTTTCGAGAATTTATGATGAGTCACAATTAATAAATCTTCTGAGAATTTTCGTAGATGTGATACGAGATGGCGTCTGGAGACGAGTTACCAAGAAAATATTGCTGGATATTAAAAAAGAACTTGCTGTTCCGCACAGTTTTATTCAAAAGCAAGTGTTTCTATGGCATTAGGCATATAATATGTTATTCGGTAAGTACCTAAGCTACATCATTGCCAAGGCCCAAGTTTCATCAAAATCCGTTCAATGGTTTTTGCGTAAAAGAGTAGCTAACATACATCCACACTAATTATAAACTTACGCTTTTATAATATTGTTATTATATTGAGAAGTTTATTTGAATTTAAATAGGTAATATATTAATTATTATTACTTATTTAGAAATGACTTTGACTATTGTGGTTGGTAGTTTTTATAGTTTGGATCCTATTTGTTTAAATTCATATAAAACTATTTAGCAGTATTGCACGTTCTTCCTTAATACTTGACCACATGAATGCAAAAAGAAACAAAAATTGAATAAACATTACGAAGGTAAAATCTCAAGCAACCGCTAAAAAGCGTATGTAATAAAACAAGTTAAAATGCAATGTGCTGGCGTCTGAACTCGCACTAGGCGCAAATAAAACAAAACTGCACGGGTTTCCCCAACCACCACATTTGCATTTAGTTTCCTACGTCAGAAACTACATCGTGAATTATTTAATAAATAGGTTTTACGACGAAATACGGTCTGCTTTTGAACTGATTTGAAAAATTCAAAACTAACGGGCTCTATTTTGCAATATCCGGAAAACATAAGAAAATTGAAGGACGCAAGAAGTTTCTCTTTTCTATTAACGATTTTCGATATAATTTAAAATTTCTATTATAATTATAGAAAAACCCCTACTTGACAGTAAAATAATTTGCATATACAATGCAATACAAAAGTACATACTGCTATTATAAAAATGAAAGTGCAAAAAAAGTCTAAATTCTGTTATATGTTATTTTATATGACATGCCTACACCATACCTGTATAAATAAAAATTAAAATAGACAAAATGTACTCAATAAAAAAATATAAAAAATAATCGCTGAGGACAGGATTCGAACCTGCGCGGGTAGAACCCATTGGATTTCAAGTCCAACTCCTTAACCACTCGGACACCTCAGCTGTGATGAAGATTGTGAAATTATACAAGATTTTTATTTTATGTGTTTATTGATATTCATGACGTTATTAAAATTTGTTCAGCTGTAATTTTTTGGGGCTTATTTTTTTATTATAAAGAGAAAGCCAATATTATGTAAAGGCACGTAAAGGTAAGCGATGACGTAAACTAAATATACTTTGGAAATTATTTGTTAGGTACCAGTTACCAGATAGGTAATATTATCATCTAAGACCTAAAAAAAGAGCAACTATGGAGTTTCTTGCCGGTTCTTCTCCATAGATACTGCTTTCCGTATCGGTGGTAAATGTTAAAAATATGTAATGTCGATTCGAAAGTGCATCTAAAAGAAGTCTAATTGAATAAATAAATGTTTGAGTTTGAGTTTAACTTTAGTTTTTTTGATCAAATGAGTCAATATTTTCTAATCGAAAGCATCAAATGATTCGCGAACAGTTTATTTCTTATAATTAGTCTGACCAATATAAAAGTAATTTATCAATCGATAGACTCATAACTTTCAACCGGAACTTTCTTCCGCACCTCCGGGACCAGGGTCCTACTTCTGGCTAGACATTCAATTGACTCACTAATTGAGCTTAAAGTTGTGCTAAAAAATCATTGCGCAGCTTCCGAGAATGCGTTTTCCTCGTCACCGAATGAATAAGCGCTACGTCACAGATGACGATTGTTTTAATAAAAAGCACGGTGAGTTCGCGCGGCCCGCCATAGTAGCACATACTCGTGGGCCGGGCTGATATCAAATGATCAATTAGTGGGGAAATTAACCCCGACTGTTAAACTATTATAAAACCCGCGAAATTTAAACCGTGATTTATTAAGTGCAACTTTCATGTTTCGTTTAACAATCTATTAATCAAATTACAAGCTTTTAAAATGGTGCTGAATAGTTTGAGTGTATCCTGAATTTGTGAATAAAGTGATAAATAGAATAGTAAGGTGTTTAGTGTGTGTGTAGTGAGGCACGCTGGCGCCCCGCAATGCCTGCATGGAGTCCCTCCCTCCGCCGCCCTCCGACACGGACACCGATTCGGGGGATGAAACCGTACCTGCCGGTAAACTGTGTTTGTATTAAAAACGTTATTATGACATATGGTACATAGAATATATTATCATTTGATGATTATCTTTAACGCGCTTTTTTATACAATGAATAACGAATCATCAACGATAGTGTATGGTTGTCGTCATGTCGTGTGATAAAAATAATGAAGAATAATAG
Organism: Colias nastes; assembly: GCA_907164665.1. Taxonomy (NCBI): domain Eukaryota; kingdom Metazoa; phylum Arthropoda; class Insecta; order Lepidoptera; family Pieridae; genus Colias; species Colias nastes. The sequence continues at coordinate 8,298 of CAJQZM010036367.1, forward strand.
AATATTTAAATTGTAGTATCTATTTAATTAATTTTAAATATTATAAATGTAATTAAATTGAAATATAAAATATGTGTAAATCTTAAATCTATCATCTCGTCTGTTGATACCTACTGCGATTTTACGGCCGGCGGAAAACTTATATACCTATGTACATCGTTGCTCTACTTTTTTTTCTTCTTCACAAAATTATTCTAATAAGTATGTAATACGTAACTTATTTACTTATTATAATAAAATATTTATCGAGAATCCGAAAAGAAGAAATCAGTCGCAGGTTTTGTGTTTGAGTTTGAATAGAAACATCGAATTGAAAATTAGATTGTTTGTTTTATTGTTAACTTAACTATAATACTTATCCACTCAATATACTATCTAAATTCGAAAAAAACACAAGAGAACAGGTATGTATTTAGTACTTACATTTAAATTCCCAAAAAATTCGTTTCGTTTAGAAACTCGCTTCTAAGTTTAGGCCTAAAAGTCGTAAGATTAGACATTATTATGAAGAAGCATATATTGTTAGTACCTATTATTATTTAATTAATCAAATTATCTATGAAATATTTAATTGCTTGAAGTTTCATTTATAAAAATTCATAAAGATGTCTGGAAGGTCATAGATACCTACCTACATAGATGGTTTTCGGAAAATTCTTAGGATTGGATTAATTAACAATACAATCTAGGTAGTTATATTAATAATTATAAGAAAAGCTAATTATCAAACATTTAATGGAAAAAATAACAATGCAACAATAAGCGGATCCCATTGATTAAGTATGTTTTCTATAAATACCTAGGTACCTATTACCATACCTAAATATATTTCAAAAATCTTAATAATTATTTTCTAAAAGAAAGACATTCCAGTTATACCAGTATTTTTACAGCTTACCTACAGTAAAGTAATTGAAACTAAAATCACAGAAAATTAATTTGCACCCTTAAAATGTTTGCACTTCAATGAGAATTTCAGAAATCCCCTTTCACGCTTTTGAGAAATGATGTTGTGTCGACATACCAACTTACTATTACAACTCTTCAGTTTTGTTTTGTGGTATCTCTCCACCACATTCAACTCCAAAGCCTACTTTCCCGAACATAGTTACTCAATTATTATTCTCGCATTGGTAAGAAGATGCAAACATTATGTTTTTTTTTATATTCCAACTTCCAGAGAGAACCTCTATAATCACTCCCATTATAATTATGTATTTGTTAAAATGTTAAATATTCATGTAAAAGTAGTACATAATATTTCCTACTAATATTATAAATGCGAAAGTTTGTGAGGATGTGTGTGTTTGTTACTCTTTCACGAAAATACTATCTACTGCGCACTCAGCACACATAAAGAGGGTAACTTGGATTAACACATAGGATAGGTTTTATCCCGGAAATCTCACGGGAACGGGAACTATGCGGGTTTTTCTTTGAAAAGGCGGGCGAAGCCGCAGGCGGAAAGCTAGTCTTACATAATAATGACCCCAACCTCTCAAGATTTCCACGATAATAACCGAATACTTATTAATGATAATTTGGTAGAGTGACGTACAATTTACACGATGCGCTCTATTATTAGATATGTGTAAATACTATAGTGTTCATTTTGTAAAGTCGAATACATATTATATATCTATTTACCATAGAGATCTATTCTGTGATCTGTGCTATTTACCTATAAATTTCAAGTTGTACTGTATAATATCATAATAGTTATGTAGTACCTGCACAGAATACTTAACAGTAGCTAATCCTGACCACCTGTGAAAAAAATATAAATTGTGCTCTACCAAGCTCTATAGTCTATCTCTATACCAAATTTCATCAATATTGGTTCAGTAGTAGAAATTTGAAAGCATTTTCTGTAATGAGTGTCAATGTCAGAGCTATAAAACCTTCATAATAAACAAAAAATAGAAGAACTCGCTAACTAATAATTTTTTTGTATAGAAGTAGTAAGTAGTAACCGATCCTTGATAAATGATAAGTGTACAAATTTTGAATAAAATCTGTAAATTTAAAATGTGTCTGAATCGAGCCTAAAAGAGTTACATACAAATTTTTATATGAAAAAAAATTGGTTGTCTGTAAAGTCGGTTTACTGACGATAGTTGAACGTGACAACGGCCGATTGTGCTTCTTTGTCGCTCGTTCCGCGCTCTCGCTTGCACTTCAAGCCTTACGGAACGCCTCAGAGCGAGGTAACGCCGCATGCGTCATGTTTTTTCGTGCGTGCAGCCGGCTATCGAATTATAATAGCGGCAGTACACATGGGCCCAACGTGTTGGGCCAACATGTTGGGCAAAAATGAAGGATACCAAGATTCCTGTTCACACATTGGCTTACTGATCATTCTGCATTGGCGCTTCAAAGATGGACGTAGTCCGTAGAAGTTCTTGCAGCCGCGGCAATTTATTAATTATTACGTACATGTGCACCAATAACAATGAGTGTACTCAGCCGTCTGCGATGATACCATTTTCCAATCTCTATTTTCCTTTTTTTTTATTTCTGTATAAATAAAACATTATTAAAAAATATGTTTAGATTTTTTCAAATGTTTAAAATGTGTACATTTTACATTTAATTTAATTTTAACTACCTATAAAACGAAACTTTAAAGATTATAATATTATTATATTAAATGATAATATTATTTATGTAATAAAGCACAATTTGATCAAAATCATGCTCATTGTAGGTATATTGTTATTTAATTTTTAAGAACAAGTAACTTTTTAATACTATTTTACTCATTTTATAAATACTTATATTCATTTTTTTATCGCATTGTATGAAAGTGAGATAAGAAAAACATCTAGAATAATATAATAAATAGAAAATAAAACATCTAATTTATTGAGTCATATGGTTTTTATTTTTGTGTAGTTCATGCCGTGGATTCCAAATTATTCCTTCATGTCGATACAATTCTACGAATTGTAAAACCTCATTGCTTGTCCACATCGGCGCCTCCATCGCTATCGGAACATGGTTAAACGTAAATTTCATTGACGCGCAACGATACTGTCTCCGCTGACGAGTAACAACAAACTGAACAAGACACCAACGTGTGAACGCTGTTTGCGGAGCGCGCCAAGATCCTTTGATGTGTGCACAAAAAACCGACAACATTCGGTTGGCCTGCCAATATTGGCGCCAACTAGGCTAATGAAGCCAACATACCGCCAAGTAGCTCTCTACACGTTGGCCCAACCCGTTGGCCCAACACGTTGGGCCCATGTGTACTGCCACCATTAGACGTTGTCACGTCAAAAATAGAAATTATTAGCTTAACCCGTATAAATGTATAGTTACGGGTATTAAAAACGGTATTAAAATCTTTTCCTGTCTTTATTTTTATTCATACGGTAGGATATATTATTATTATCCTAATAGTTTATCAACACTCCAGATCCAGAAACTTGGGACCGCCGCGATGTGCTACGCTGCGTGCGCTGGGTGGCGCGCACGTTCAGCGTGCGGGCACCCCGCAAGCACCTCCTGCCAGACACCGGCGCTGGCCTGCTGCAGCTCACTGAGGACAACTGGTTGCAGGTGACTGGCACTATTTTATATAGGTTTTCCTACCTGGTAAGGCGCCCTTTAAAGCTCCCTGTCCTGTTAAAGCACCTGCAAAAGCTCCCTGTCCTGTTAAAGCACCTGTAAAAGCTCCCTGACCTGTTAAGGCACCTGTAAAAGCTCCCTGACCTGTTAAAGCACCTGTAAAAGCTCCTTGACCTGTTAAAACACCTGTAAAAGCTTCCTGACCTGTTAAAGCACCTGTAAAAGCTCCCTGACCTGTTAATGCACCTGTAAAAGCTCCCTGACCTGTTAAAACACATGTTACAGCTCCCTGACCTGTTAGACGGCAACTGTATGATGATAATGTTCATATCACTTGTTCAGATCACCTAACCTATATGGTTAGGTTAACGAATCGTTTGTAAATACGAAAAAGTGTATTTCATTCCCTAAAATCACTTAAATGAGTGCAATACAATATGCATTGCGCTGATATATTGCGTCGGTACATATCCATAAAAAGACCAAAAACTAACATGATAATGGAACTGTGATAATGGCTAGCTGACTGATACATTTGAATGATTGTTATAGAGTGCTTTAAAACTAGCTTTATCTACGTAAATAGTAGATAGACCTTTACAAAGCTTTATGTTTTTATGAAAAAGGAAAATTTACATTATTTAATAATGCATGTGGCATAGGATAAGTATTAAGTATGCCACAACAACTACTGACAGACTAATACAGATGTAATATTTTGCATTATTTACGCTTTTTCCCTAACATATTACTGAAAAAAAATTATATAACATAAATCAGGTTACACGATAGGGAAAAAGCTAATAGTTGTACCTAAATCCTAATGGTACATACCTATTTCATTAATAATATTCTGCTTTATTCTTCAAGATTTCTTCTGTTTAGCTTAAATAATAAATACCTTTAGGTCAGTAAAAATCACAAATAATTTTAAAAGTTTAATACGGCAAATGTATCAAACAGACAGCGTAACCGACCTTTTTCACCAACCTCTCTTTTCACCAACGTCTTTTTAACCAACTTCAAAAAAGAAGGTCCTGAATTCGTTACGTATTTTATTTTAAAACAAAGTATCTTTAGGTGTGCGAAGGCACTTCAGAGGCAGCCCGCATCTACCACGCGTACGTGCGGCACGCGCACGCGACGGCGAAGGGCCGGCCTCCGCCCCCGCCGCTGCCGGAGCACCAAGCTGCTGCGTCTACTTCACAGCCAATCAGTATGTATTATTAAATATTATCATTTATCAATTAAGAATTTGCGTGATGAAAGTGTGTAGAATAGAATATAATGTTTAGTGTAGCGGTGTGTAGGGAGATGAAATTAAAGCGTCAGCACAGCACCTATAAATGCCAAGAGTAAGTACTTAGTTATTTGCATTCATAATAAATAATATTCCTCTTTAATTTTATGCTGATTTAATTTAAAGACATTATTTTGAATTCTTGTAAGAATAAAAATGTAGCTTACATAATTCTTGTACTTGGATGTAAAAATAAATGTTTAATGTGTTCTTTTATTACATAATATATTAAACAGTATTTTTTGTTATGAAACTCCATAACTTCTATCGATAAGTTTCATCTAAAAATACTTTTAATACCAACTAACTTTGCAAAATTTAGAAATGCAGGTGCAATTATTATTAACAATAAAAGCCCGCTCTACAATTAGCGTGTTCCAACTTCCATATAGTTTACTGAATTATAAACTCACTATAATTTTATAGGAAAACAATTTTATTGAAATATAATTTATTTTTCACTCATAGTGTAATAATATGAGCAAACTAAAATACTTTCGACGAACGCATTTTTTAAAACAGCGCCATCTAGTGACGTCTATAAGAGTAAAGAAACTCGCGCCAAAAAACTAATGAATGGATCTTGCATGAATCATAGCGCCGATCGCGCGCCATTCATCTCTCACGCCCTGACTCAGGAGATTCTGGGAAATCAACGCGAAAGCACCAGCTTACATATGCCATCGTTAAATAATACTTAATTCGACTACAGTCAAACTTCCTGCCTATAATAGTAGTTTACTCCAGTTTCGTAATCATATGTTTACCTTGGAATTAAAAAGATAAGTCATACTTAGTTAGTCACTTGGTAAATTATATTTACTTTCAGTGACAGTTTTTATTCATACGATAACGAAGTTGTAATAATTATACTACCAATAATAAATTAAAAATTAAAGTCGTTCGCATTACTTACATTTAAAACTGAAATACTTAATAAAAATAAATCCCGAATTTTAAATTGGGATGTGTCGACAGATAGACACGGCTGAACAAGCCGTTTATTAAATTGTATCACAAATAGCATTGCGAGTAGGTAGATTATATGTAATAACAAACATGCACCATTAATAATTTCGACAAACCATAGAGACTTGAGTCTTGAGCGCTTTTAAATCATTCATCATCCTTGATAATCTATTGTTAAATAAATATGTACAAAATTTGCGTACGCGCATGATCGTTTCTTTTCATTCAATATGAAAGCATTTTCTATGAAAGACATTTTTTGTCAAGGCCTTATCAACCAAAAGAAAAAAAAATTGAAATGCATAAACTAGCAATGACAAGAATTGCTCAGTTAAAATGGTTAAAATCATAGATCATTAATTAATTATGACTAATCATTATTTTATATTTAAATTATCAAATAATAGTTAAAAGATACCAATTAAGGAAATAGATATAATAGGCAAATGTTATGCTATCAAAAAAACATACAAGTTGTAAGGATTGGAATGTGCGCATGTTACAGACCGGTCCTCTCCTCGATAGAGTGAAATTCCTACTGGTTGCATATACATAACATGTCTGTATGGGATACTATATATTTGTTAATTTCATGTCGGTATGTGAACCAGTTCTTACCGTATTTCGCTTAACAAATCTGTGGGTGGTTTTTTTTAGAAAGTAGCATTGATAGTATACGATCGGCATCCGGCAGGTAAATTAGACAATGTTTCATTCAAGCTTCATTCAAGATTTTTTTGCACGAGATATGAAATTTGATTATGAAATGGATTATAATCCAAACCTAACCTATTGATTTTTTTTGTATATATACAAAAAAAAACAGTATTCTTTATTTTCTGACACATTTTTAATTTATAAAATAAACAGGAGTAACTAGTTATGTTTATAAAATGTTACTAAAATAATAACCACAATGCAGGCACTGCCGCGTATAATTGATACTTAGTTCTAATCTAATAAGGGTCATGACACATTCTCGTATCAGAAGATAGGTCAATATCTATTCGAGAGAATGGCTCAAATCTCCAAGTAGATGAGCGGCCATTACTGACCCGAGGGGAGATGTGATTCCGATCGTATTAAATTATCGTTTATTTTATCTGTTAAGATAGGTCTTGACTATTGAGTTAAAGAGAAGTGAAATAAGAAATATTTTTAATG
>CAJQZM010036367.1:20303-32415 GCA_907164665.1 Colias nastes
TGGTAATTTTAGCACATGTTTCATATATTCAAAGGCATTTACTGTCCGAGAGGCACATGTTGTTTTTGGGGCCAACATAATGTGAATTGAGATTATAAATTACAATTTACAGGCACTCAGATTTTTTTCTCTGTTCAAAAAGGGTTAATTAACCGGACATTGACTCGAGACTTGCACGTCGGCTTCTCAACCTACGTAGAGTGCAACTACGTGTAATAACAGGGACCCTCACAGGGCACGGCCCCTTTAACAAACATCTCTACAATCTAGGGATCACAGACAGTCCGCTATGCAGAGCATGCATGGCGACCGAGGAAACGGCAGCCTACGTCATCATGGAATGTAAGGGGGTTGCGGAGTACAGGGCAAAACACCTGGGGTCTCCTGGGTCCCTCCCCGAAGCCTTTGGCAGCCCTCACAAGCTGCTTGGCTTCATGGAGGAGCTCGGGTGGTTTCAGTTTTAGCTGGTTTCCCCCACCTCCATCTCTCACGCAAAATAGGCGCTTGACGTCGAGTTGCGGAGAAATGCCCGTCTATTATTATTAAGGGTTAATTAAATTTGATGATGTTGATAATATTTAAAATATGATATTATAGATAAATATGTGTAGGTACCTACGAAGAACGAATGTAGGTATTCGGTTTTTTAGTCGAAAGATCATATACCTATATTGCTAATAAATAAAAATAATTTATTACGTCGTAAACTGATTCCATTTGTATAAGATAATTTAATCGCCATTCGTCGTAGCAACTATTTATTCTGCGGTAATTTAATCAAGACAATATAGTACCTACATGTTCCTTAAATAGGTAAGAAGAAAACATTTAGGTACACCTCTACATAAGCGTTCTAATGATTGAAGGTTTTAAATATCTGTGAAATATTTACGATAATCATTTGATGAAATTCAATTTTAGAAATATGTACCTACTCAAGTAAAATGTATACTTACTAATAATGATTAAATGTCGCAAAATCTTCAAAAATACCTCACAAAGTTCACCTTTAAACTAACATAATATGTATAAGCAAATACTGCAATATGAGGGGCGCGACTCCAGGCGGGTCGGCATTAGCAAGTCAATGGAGATCAGCGTCCCGGGGCACAGCCGGGGTCTCTCTTGATACCTCGTGATTTATTGTGCCCTCCAAATTTCATTTCGCTGTCATATTCTTGAGATGGTTTAAATACAGTTTATATAATGGTGGATACTTTAATAATTATTGTCTGGGCGGTTTAAAATCATTATTTTGCTAAGCTGTGGATTTAATCGTGTTTTAATGGCACTCTTCTGTAAATTAAACACTTTTTAAATGAATGTGATTAAAACAATAAAAAAGAAATACCTTTCAATACTCATTAAGTACATGATTATATTACAAGGTTTACAAGGTTTTTAAAATAATATCAATGGACCCTGAAGTCAAGTGTAACTAAGTTCATCAGGCATTACACGAACAGACAACAGACATAAGTAGCATTTCATTATCGCATCGCATGCGATGTTACTTTATCGATTGCGGGATATACTTAAAATGTAGCTAAGCATTTTTTTAAGAACTTTACAAACATTAAATTCATACTAATATTATAAATGCGAAAGTAACTCTGTCTGTCTGTCTGTTACTCAATCACGCCTAAACTACTGAACCAATTTTCATGAAATTTGGTATGGAGATATTTTGATACCCGAGATAAAGGTCATAGGCTATTTTTTATCCCGGGAAAATGACGCAATCCCGGAAATCCCACGGGAACGGGAACTATGCGGGTTTTTCTTTGACTGCGCGGGCGAAGCCGCGGGCGGAAACCTAGTATCTTCATAATTCAGAAAAAAAAACGGAGCACGGCAAAACCGTTCAAAAGAATGCTGTTAGAAGCTGTAAAGTAAATGTAAGCTTCTATTAGAGAATAATTTGTGAATTGTTGATTATTATGCGAACTTTCTATAACAGAATAAGAAAAGAAAGTCATTTTCAAGTCATTTATAGCTTTATTCATTTCAAAGTGACTCTACCTTTGCTCTATCTACTGAAAACTAGGCAAAATTATTAAACATGCAATTCTATCTAATCAAGAAGCAAACATATGCTATATAATATTTTAAAAGACAGTAGTAAAAGTTCGTTGTAGCGTAACGGCACCAGTCTTGTACCGATTAAGGAAAAAATTGAAGTTTTTTGCAAATTTCTCGTAGGTTTTTTAACTTTATTAGATATTTTTTAGTTCTACCTTTCGTTCAATGTTAGTTTAACGTAACCAATGTTAGAAAAAAGATTACAATGCATAAATAATGAAGTTATTTATAAATTAAAAAACCACTTTTTTGCACCAGTGTTGGACAGTGAAAATCTAATGATGGACACCCAGTTTTGGACAACATCCAGTTATTTATTTATTTATTTTTATTTATTTATTTAAACAATTAGATTACAGGGATCCATTAATGTTAGTACGTGACTTAAAAAGCTAATGTTAGTAGGTAAATATTAAAGTACTATCATCAGTTGACGGGGCACCCTATGCGTAAACCTGTCGCTTTGAATGGACAAGTTTACGCACAAAGTGTCCCATGAAAGATGACATATATCTCTCCGAGATTACCATCAAGAGACTGTTGCGACTGCGCCGCACTCTATCGAATGTAGACGCTGTTTTTTTGCGTATTATCGCCCAGAAATCGTCAGTATGCGCATTAGCGAACATTCCAGACGCACTGCAGTAGCGAGGCAGTCCCAACAGCATTCTAAACGCATTATTGTACATGACACGTAAGGCATTAAGCGATCTATCAGTATAGTCAAACCATAGACTACCCGTGTAGAAATTCTGGCAGTAGGCTTTAAAAAGCGTGATTTTCACTGGATTACTACAACGGGCAAATCTACGGGCCAACATATTACTTCGTATCGCCAATGCCCTACGCTCACGTTCGATATCTACATTATCTTTGAGGTCATCAGTTAGCATGTGTCCGAGGTACTTAAACTCTTTAACTCTTTCAACTGTAATCGCGTTAAGAGATATCTCAGACGTACATTTCCTATGAATACCCATTTATGGACTGTACCTAATGTTGTTTTTCCAGTTATTTAAACTTGGAGAAGACTTATAGTTATCAATAGAATCTTGAAAATGATGATTGGAATACAATAAATCGGGGATGTATTTATAAAAAATAGTATTTATTAATTATTTTGCATACTTATAATATTTAAAACAGTCTTAATTTCTATTTTCTAGGCAAAAATTGGACAAATGCATCGTTAAATACGAGTTATGTCCGTTAAGAAACACCAATATGGGTTTTTTTTTCTCAATCAGTCAGGGATGAAAAATATAACTAAAAAAAGTACTGCCATTCCATCCATTTTGGGACTTCTTCTTCTTCGTCATATCACTCTAGTCAGAGCGAACGTGGTCAACATGAGGTTTGGGGGGTAGATGTTACCCGCTTCACGATGTTCCGCCATATCTCTCTGTTTCCTGGCATTCCGCTACACTACACGTGAAGTGAATCGCCAATCTGAATCCGCCAGCAGCCTTAATCTGATCGGTCCATCGATATGGATTCCAAATTGTAGCACGAGGCAAAAAGCTTTTTTTAAACTGTTGTCAAGATGGTGTGGATGAAATTTAAGCGTGTGTGCTATATGGTGGTGGAATTTAGCAGCAGACAGCGATCCAAACAGTTCATCAGAGAACTCTCTATGATAGATGCGTTACAATACGCATAAGTATGCGACTTCTCTACGCAGTGATAGAGAATGAAGCCGAGAACGAGTAGCACAGCACATAATGACCCATTGTTCTAAAATATATTCTTCATGTTTAGATATATATTATATTGTTGGACCCATTAGTGTAATTTTAACAAAAAATATCAATGTCCATTATAGGAACCAAAGCAAATCCAGTCATGGACAATTGTTGTACAATATTAGAACCCTTTGTTTGAAATGGTCGTGATAGGTATATTATTAATCAGAAAGAAAAGACAATACAGAAAAGCGCATGTAATTAAAACCTTTAAAAAAAGTTTAATTTCGACATTTGTCCATAAATGGATATATCCATAGAATTAAATCCAGTTATGGACACTGAAGAATTTTATTTAAACAACGTAACCTATCATGATACTAAATCGTGTAATATTTCGTACACTTAACTACTATAAATAAAAGTAATATCAAATTTTGCTGACATTTACCTATACAAAAATTCTTATAACCAAAATTGTGTCCTCACTTCCTTAGTAAAAACGGATTTCTTCGAAACGAGTCGCAGCAACTAAACATAACGTTCTGTCATCTTCAAACATTTTGGCCGAATAAGATGAAGTGTCGTATTTTGATAGCTTATGAACCAAACTTTTATTTTAAGTATTGCCAAATTATATAACGTTAATTTTGGTCTTAATATTTAAATTTAATATTTATTTTGTCCATTACTGGATGCTTGTCCACGACTGGTGCCGTTACCTTACTTAATATCCAAATTTGGAATTACACTTTTAAAATGCATAAAAGAATTACATTTTTAAAATAGATTAGACTAGAGACAACCACTTCCCCATACATTCGCGATATATTTCGCGATCATGAACTATCAAAGAATATCAGATACTTACTAGCCGTGGTGCCTGGGAGCTGCCGCTCCGGGCAGCGGGTCCGCATTCCGATGACTCATCTCGATACTATGTGTGATGTGAAAGCAGCTTGCAGCTTCTCACGCTATGCCGCTATTGCTCATGCAACTATCTTTGTGAAATAGAGTATAAGTACATTTTAAAATGTGGATCTAATTAATCTAACTAACTATAAAGCTGTAGCCTTTTGCCGGCTTGCCTCAGTCCTTGTTCTGATATGCACAATAATTAATATAGTTAGATATGCAAATCCATTCAAAAAGCTTGTAGCAGTTTTTATGATAAAACGAATTTAATTTAACGCCTAAGAGAATAAGGCTTTGCAAGTAACAAGTTGTATTTTATTTTGCAACGACGAGTTGCTTTCCTTTGAATAAAAATATTAATTGTAATTTAGCAATTAAGTACGTTAAAATTTATCTGGACGTTTGTTGCTAGAGTCATCATGGCATCGACGTACATAATTTGCAGATTGTAGTGTGTCGACACGACGACTGCGAATAAATATCAATATTTTAATAATAATTCATCATTTACAAGGTATCAGAAATCGCACAGTACCTATAGGACATTAAAATGATATTTCGATGAATTCCACCTTTCGTGCCTTTATACTAAACAGTTAAACACTGTCAAGTGAGTTCACACATATTCATACGCTACCTTTTTCCACAAAGGAAGTTACAAACAAAAGGAAAACGTGACTTAGGTAACAATTATATCATCGTTTTAGCAAAACCTTTCCTCTCAATTTTCGGCTCATACTTCCTAACGGCTCCATAGCTATGAGATCTCCCGGAGTGCGCTGGGCGGGCCGGAGGCGGCGCGGACAGCGCTCCGCCTTCCGACGTCTCCCTCCGAGGAGTGTCCAGTGCGAGTGAGGAGAGAAGAGCGGATATGATGCAGTTTTAGACTTGATCATGATTTTATAAATTTGAAAATATATTACTTTGTATAAAGTTTGAGTAAGAATTGAGAATACTTCAAAATAATAAATAGCTCAAATTCTTACGGCCTGTGACAAATGCTCCAATAAAACGGTTACGGTTCCGTAGAAACTGCTTTCCGAATCGGTGGTAATTGGTAAAACTATGTTTTGGCAATTAAAAAGTGCTTCTAGGAGAAGTCTAATTGAATGAATAAATGTTTGAGTTTGAGTTTGAGAAAATGGCCAATGTTGTTTCACCGAAATTAGTAAGACATATGGTGACAAAGTTCGATGAGTTGCGATATGTGGAGCCAATACCAATATAAAAAGTGCTACAATGAAATATACCTATAAGATAAATTTTAATATCTTTTAACAACAGCTTACCGCAATAAGCTCCCAACTTGTACCACACGCAAGTATTTTCCAAGAAGCAGTGCGGTCACAATAATTTACATTTCGGCCTTGCGCCTCCATTAACCACACCGCCAAATTGAAAGAGCTGGATTATTTTTAATATTATGTTCTAAGAATTCAAGGAGCCATTTTGGGGTTCCATACTATCTGCGAAAAGCTTAAATTTTGAAATTATTCGTTAGTTTTTTTTATGTTTGTTTTAAATTTTAGGTATAGTAGGTACTCATGGTTAGTGTACTGAACCATTTATTTTTGCTATTTCAAAGTTCATATTCATGGACATCACTACATAGTATAAAACAAAGTCGCTTTCCCTGTCCCTATGTCCCTATGTCCCTATGTCCCTTTGTACGCTTAAATCTTTGAAACTACGCAACGGATTTTGATGCGGTTTTTTTTAATAGATAGAGTGATTCAAGAGGAAGGTTTATATGTATAATAACATCCATTAAATAGTGGAGAAGTACTGTTATTTTTGAGGTTTCTAATGTGATGTCGTAAAAAATTACATTTTTTCCGCTTATATTGCAAACGCAGGCTGAACCCTACGAGTTTTATCAAAATAATGTAATAAGTATTATACACATTGAAAAGGTCTACAGAAAAGTCCGCGATGGTATATGTCTATCTCTTATGGATAACCCACAATAAAATTTTTTTGTCATTTACTTTTTACGACAAATAATAGCTAATTTTCGAAGCGATTTTCACCAATACAGCATTAATCCTTAACCAATTAAATACCTTGAATACATTGTTCATTTAATATAGATCTATATGGCACTTTACACCGTATGATTTAAGTGAATATTTTCGAAGATATTACAGATTTAAAAATTGCGGGACGTAGCGTTTGCGGCGGTACCGGGCGGCCGGGCCGCTATGTTTTTATATACAAAGTTCACAGTTTTTCTGTAGTGTATTTAGTATCAGCATTGCACCCGTGCGAAGCCGGGGCGGGTCGCTAGTAAATTATAATACCTTGCTCTACAATCTACATGAAATACAATGTTTACATGGAACATTATTACTAAAAAGGTACTTAGTACTTTATTAATAGTCTTGTATTTATAAAGAAACGTACGGAAAACAATAAATATACGAATGCACAGTTCCTTGTTTTTTCATTCGACTCGGTAATTTGACTTTATCTATAACAAAAACACGACAAATTTTTAAAAATTTGTTAATAATATTATCATTCATTTCCCTCTTTAAACGTGATAATGTTTCTTACATTTCACATAAAGGATTATCTGTGTAAGAGCCAAGAGGGTAGAAGTCAATAAAAGTGAGTAACCCGCTGAGAGATCACGGGTTAATCCTGTGATACTTGCAGTCACACCCTCTGGGGTCGTCGGTTCGTTTAATTGAATTATATTAACTGTTTTTATTTATTTGTTTGTTTTGTGTATAGTTTTTAATAGATTTAGTAATAGAAATAGGAAGTGGTCCTTCATTGTTTCTAATATGATTGAGAGCTCGATGTTATGGAATAGATTTTTAGTTACAATGAAATTGAACTGCGTTTATTCATTATTTCCAATAACTATTTATATTACACTAATTTACAATAAAAAATGGTCCTTATACGACTATACGTTTCAATAATGTGTAGAGCAGCACACTAATTTTTTACCAGAAAAATGTAGCAAAAGTAATGTAGATATTGAGCCTTTCCATTATTTCGTAAAGTCTTAAGACTAAGAAAATAATTTACAAAAGTTCACACATAACATACCTAATCTACGCACAAGCCTTAAATTTACACAAAAGTGTGTAAAATTTTCTATTGTTTTCAGGTGTTCAAAAATACAAGCCAATAACTTCTAGGCGTTTATTAACATCTCGTTTAACCTAAGTACAGAATAATAAGAGGTGTTGTCAGTAAGACATGAAGTGTGAATGTAGGGCGGGCGGCGAGGGCGGGCCGTCGTGCTCACTCGCTCGCTTCCGGTGTCGTATCCGGACGCATCCGGCCAACATTAAAGCCTACCCTTTACAAAATTTTTGAAATTAATATCTGTGTGCTATATTGGCAAATAATTTGCTAAAAACGTAACTTGGTCTCTGTTGAAACCAAGAACTCAAAACTAAAAAACGGTGTTAGTTATTTTTTGTGAAAATGTATAAGTATTTACTTATTTTTTACGAACTTTTATGACTTGTAATTAAAAAGAAAACAAGTGTGTTGAAATATAATTTTATACGCGTTATGATTGTGCTGCGCAAAAAGTGATAGTGTTTAAATACAATGTGATGTTGTGGCTAAGTGCGAGCGAGCATCGCCGCTTGCAGCAGTTGTATCACGGTGCGTAAAATGTTTGAAAAATTCAATTTTAGTTGATAAAATCTTAATTTCTTTGTCTGTAATAGATATCTAATAGCATACTATAATCTATAATCATGCAACGCAATTTCCTCCACCATTCAAAAATAGGACTTGCTTCTTCCTACAACGATCATTGAAACTGTTATCTTCATAAAATAGAAGAATATATCCTAGACTTTTCGCACTATTATAGATATTATGAATTTCTTACTTATACGATAAACCTGGTCGTCTTAATTCTTTTTCGATGTTTTAACCACTAAGTAATTGCTACTAATAACTAAATATGAACTACATAGAGCGGTGACAACACTGACAAGTGCAATACATTTTGTCAACATGAAGAATGATAAAAACAGTCCGTAATTAAATAATTTATCACGGCAGTCACTTTGCACGAACATCTTTTATTGATCAGTCATCATCTTTTATGTTTAAACGGTTTCCACTACATAAATCACTTGTTAGAATAAAAGTAAGTACTTTATGTACTCAGTACTCACCAAGCACACATCACTATCCTTTTTTTTTTGAGTGGGGAAATCTTGCATAGATACCCACGGCCCCCGGGGAAGGAGCCGTGGGTTATGGTTATGGTCGGATACTTACCGATTAAACCCCCCAGATTTATTACTTGGTACCATAACATTTTGTATAAGATTGTAATATGAACAGATCCATACGCGGCGCTGAGCGGCTGCGCCCGCACGAGCGGCGGACAAGTGCAGCTGTGGCAGTTCCTGCTGGAGGAGCTGGCTGCTGGAGCACCTGGGATCTGCTGGGAGGTTCGTAACGATCATAATTATTCAAACATAACCTGCTGAATACGCAGCTTATATGTTCATTACGCAAGTTTCATGTTACTATAACTTTATCAACCAACTAGATTTCCACCCGCGACTTCGATCGGGTTTTCAAAGGAAAACCCGCTAAATTCCCGTTCCTTTAAGATTCGGGATAAAAAGTAGCCTATTTCTTATTATGGGTTGTTATACGTGAAAGAATAACAAACATCCATCCTCACAAACTATCATATTTATAATATTAGTAGGATTACCGTCAAGTGCTTATCTAATTTAAAATAATCAGGGATCCCCGGGCGAAGGCGAGTTCCGTCTATCCGACCCGGAGGAGGTCGCGCGGCGCTGGGGCCGCCGCAAGCAGAAACCCAACATGAACTACGACAAGCTGTCCCGGGCTCTGCGGTATTATTACGACAAGAATATTATGGGCAAGGTGAGTTTAATGCAATGTAATATGAGATAGTGTACCTGTAGTGTAAAATTTTCGAAATTACTTGCTCTACAATTATGAATAAGATATTCTACAATTGATAGATTTCCAGACTATACGATCGAAATAAATGCGAAACCTTACAATTTACATATCTATCAATTAAGCCTGTAAAATGCTATTCGTAAAAAAATATAAAACAGTAAGATGAACATGAGAATATAGTTCGTTAATATAATATTTATCGTTCGTTGGTAGTAATATTATAATATTAGAAAGAAAGAAAGAAAGAAAAGACATTTAATTCAACACACATGAAAGACTTAAAAATAAAAACAGAAATTAAATAGAAAAACACAGTGAAATTGCGGACCGCTAGTATTTATATAAGGATAACAGAAAATAGCAGTATAAAATTAGAAAAATTATCCTGACCATACGCTAACGAACCAAGCAACTAATGTTGATTGATTTGCCGATGTAAAATGGATTTCTTAAACTCATTACGGAAGTTTAGTACACTGCATTTATTGCGCAAAGGTATTAGGTATTAGTACAAAGTATAAAGTTTGACGTACTTTCTGTTTACCGCTTTGTACAATATTCGTACCTCCACTGCAGCAACGAGCTTAAATCATAAGCCCATATCATAAATATTTCGAAAAAATAACATCAACTGTTTCCCAGGTCCACGGCAAGCGCTACGCATACAAGTTCTGCTGGGCCGGGCTCGCCGCCGCGTGCCAGGCGCAGGCCGACGCGCCGCCCTACTGGCCCTACCTACACAACTCGCAACAACCTCCACAGTGACTTTCCCCAAACAAATAGAACATTCTTGAAGCTTGAAAATTACAAATGAGAAGATATTATGAAACCTAAGAAATAATAATCTCTATCTCTATATTATCTGAGCTCTACATAAAAAAGTAAATCTCAATTTCCCTTGGTCACGGCATCACGCGTGAACAGCTGGACTGATTTCAGTAATTATTTTTTTGTTTTTCAGTTTTTGTCAGAAGAAAATTCATAAGAAAGAACTTGCACTTATAAGTGATTGAATTGTGAAAACTGAACGGTCATATTGAGTTCGCGCTAGGACAATTACTATCGTGTCAGCTATATAGTTACCTACTGATGTACCTAAATCGATAAAGTTTTACATTATCGATTACAAGTACCTATCAATCATTCAAATGTATTTATAAAGAAATTGGATAATTTTGTACGTGATCTACTTTATCTAAATGACATCTAAGGACTCTATATTAATAACTAATATGACGGATATTAAAATATGCTTAAAGCTCAATGAAATGCGATAAATATTGTTGATTAAATACTTTTTTGTGTTTCAATAGTAAATCCACGAGTTGATAGCAACAATGTATGAGCATAGATATGTATAGAGAGTATTTTAAAATTAATTATGTCACATCCAAAATGTTCTACAAACGTTGTTCTGAGATTCCTAGATTAAAAGAAAATGCTAAGGAAAATGCATAATAATTGTACGGCTTTAAATTTTAAGCAATAAAACGTTAGATATAAATATAGGTTTATGAGATTATAACTTACATTTTAAATATCTTTTTTTTTATTACGTCTAAGTATATGTTTGTTGTATCTTTATTCTTTACAATATGTTTTTTGTTTTGTTTATTGTTGTATGTATTGATGTTTCCCGATGAATGTTCAAATGAATAAATAAAGTTCCTTTTTGCCATAACAGAGACTTTTACTTAGATAACCATTTCTTTCAAATTCAATCAAAAAGTTAAGATTGTGTTCAAAATTCGGACAAAAAGTTAAGATTGTGTTCAGAAATCGGAAAGGAGTTAATGCAGAGAGAAAAAAAACCGTTGAAAAAAGTGGTCGTTGTTGTAGTAAAAAAACTAACACCACAAGATACTTAATTTTGTAGAACCTGTACAACCTAATAATTTGTAAAAATCTATGCTGATGATGAACCTAATTAGGTTGTCGGTTACAGAATACATATACACTATACAGTCAGGATGTAGCATGGACACATAAGAAAAAGTGGAGACTATTTTCGCCATTCGCCACACACACACACACTAATATATGAGATATTATGACACCTGTTTCTATTAGCTCCAGGACTATTTTATTACATCGTTTTATTAGTTAGTGCTCAAACTCAAACTCAAACTCAAACATTTATTTATTCAATTAGACTTCTTCGGGAAGCACTTTTGAAACGTCAATACATATTTTTTACATTTACCACCGATTCGGAAAGCAGTTATCTATGGAGAAAAACCGGCAAGAAACTCCATAGTTGCTCTTTTAAATCATATCAGTATTACAATTTAATTTTACAAAATATGTAACTGTATATTATCATAATATACCAGAGAACTGTCCTGTGGTTTTTACGCGACAACCCTCCATGGGTTTTTATCTTCCATATATTCCTTAATGCTGTAATAGGCTCTCTGAACTAATACGTTTTTTACATAATTTTTAAATTTAGCACTAACTAAACTCTTTGATACTATGAGGAATTCTGTTGTAAAAAAGTATAC
>CAJQZM010036368.1:0-24101 GCA_907164665.1 Colias nastes
TCGGAAAATACTCGATAATTTTGAAGCTCTTGTGGTATTATAAGTGATAATATCTCTATTATGCAACTCTCACATAACAGCTTGATAAGTTTATAATGGCAATGAACCTCCTCATTTATCACGACTTTTACTACTTACTTATAGATCAAGGACAGTTTACAATTTATATTGTCTTATTGAATGATCATTGTACGTTCTTATAACATTCATAAACATAACTACAGCTGTTATAGTGATTTTCAGTATATACATTCAATTTAATTTTACTAAAATATAGTATTTATCCTGTAATAATACGGTGTATCATCATGTGGATGCGTAGGTCAGTAAAATTTGGATGATAACGTAATAGGATATTTAATTAAATACTTTTATTTCCTATTTTAAATTGTTAATTTCAATTCGATTTTTTCCCTCATCTCTCAAATAAACTTATGTAGTTGCTAATAACGTCTAAGTTCTATCGTTACCTGAATACCTAATATTTACATAACTAATATCGAGAATATCATTAAATACATTAAATAAAACTTTCTCTGAAAGTCACAGCAAGGAAGCGTAATAACAAAATATAATAAATGGACAGCTCAATAATTTACTAATTAAACCATTACATAACTATAATTGGTAATCGATCACTGAATATGACCTGCTTCTGTCAAATAAATTGAAATACGACGCTTATATTGGCCGATATTATGTTCCATACATCGTATCGCATTAATCGCAACGAAATAATCTAATTACGCTAACTTTTGAAACACATGCCGTTATAGCAACTTCGGTCCAAAGAACAATGCAAGTGATTTAAATGTCACCGGGTTGTTTCGCTGTCAACATGTCAACAGTTGAGCAAGTACAGAGCATAATGACGAATAAAATATTGTGAGTAACAAGGTAGAGCAATTCTATATGCACGTTTGTGTCGGATGTGTACCTACCTATAATTTGAGGCGGTCATGATCTTAATCATAATAATATATCCTGTCCCTTAAATTTTCAGTCCGTTTGTTTTATAATAAGAAGCTAAACAAAGTTAATATTAACTTTATTCCTGTCACAATTTCCCATGAAATATACAACGAAACGAACGATTTAATATCGTGTAGAGTCAGAAATGTTTATTGTAGACCATGATTTGAAATTTTACTTCTACACAAATAGAAAGATATACATTAGTAACCACTGGTAAAAAAAATAATATCGGCCTCAGGTAATTGGCAAAATAATGTGTTTAGGCGTTACGCGAAACAATGCAGGAAATTATAGCCGTCCGCGTTTTTTAAAGTTTGCTCCAGTAACAGTATGTCTTTAATAAATTCTTGTATTTGTTCCAAGGCTAATGCTGTTATCACGGAATGTTTAATGATATCTAATAAACACTCACCTACAATTAAGGCTATTAATTATTTTTTTTAATAAATTTATGACATTAGATAAATACTCATATTAATTATTTTATATATAAATAATCAAAGCTGTAATACATATATCTATAACGTCTAATAAGTTCAATACGAGTTATCTTAATATGGCAATGTAAAAAATGTATGTTAAACTCTACCATTGAGAGCATACATAATTACATTTATCTATTATACATATATTTCACCCGCTGCATTAGGTAACCTTGTAATGTATAAAATTTATTAGATACGGAAATGTAGACCAATTTATACATGAAAAACTAATATATAAATAAATGAAAGCATCATCTTTTGTTCCACTTGCTTGAATATATTAAATAACAAAATAAACGTTATTCAGGCCGGTTTGTATAAAGGAAATGAAACAACACGATCTCTTAATAGTTAGGAAATCACGTGGACCCAATTGTGTCTGCAAAGACGAAAATAATAATTTAAGTAAAGCCCCTCACAAATAAAGCTGCTAGTTACCAATTACTATCTGAAATGTCCCCTTATTTTGTTTTTAATAATGTGAAATGGTTCTAATAACACTTAATTGTTTCTAAAAATGACAACAGTATTTCTTATTTCCAAAGAAATGTAATAAGCACAGGTAATTGAATTTTCATTATAAAACTGCTTTGAACAATAAGCTCAAAAAGTGTGACTAGTATTTGTACCTACCCTTACCCTGTAAGTAATCGTGGATATCCGCAAGAAATATGCTCGTACACTTAAATAAAATCTTTACGTAAAAAATATTTCAGTAATCTCGAGAACTAGGTACTTAAGCGATTTTGAAAAGCTACTACGATGTTTGTAGGTACATATTGCTTACACAATTATACTGAATATGTTTATTATTGTTTCGTTTATCTAACACCTAATACATATTAAAATTAACAAACTTTAAAGTTTTTTTTTTGTATTTAAGTGTTTTATATGTAGTTCATAAATCAAATAAGTACTTAACAATAATCGCTACCTTGATAAAATTACCTTCACCTTTCTACATAGAATATTTCAAGAACTGGATATAAATCAATTGAGGAACTTAAAATATATTTGTTAATAATTTCCTTTATTTCGTGTAAGCATGTAATAATAAGCACTACGAATTGTCCTTGCAATTACTAAATAAAATGTACCAATGTTACGCAAAGCCTTCACACCCGTTACTAATATTTCACATATTAACAATTGTTTAGCATAAAATTAATGTGTAATTAGACTACTAGATGACCTTCACTATGAATGAATGAAATGAATGAATGAATGAATGAATGAATGAATGAATGAATGAATGAAAAATACTTTATTGTACACCTTATAGAATACATTTTACAAACTTAAAAATATAATATAGCAATGTACAGTAGGCGGCCTTATCGCTGGCAGCGATCTCTACCAGGCAACCCAGAAAAGACGAGGAAAATAAATGAGTCAATAACATGGTGGTGCAAAATAAATAAAAGTGCCAGAATAATAATTTTATTATATATATACTATACCTACATATATGCAGCTTACATTATTATAGTATACACTATGTATTAAGTGTTTTGTTTAATTGATCATGGCGTGTAATTAATCAATACGCGTTCGACGGGAAGCTTAAACAGACTATTAGCTATTTTACAAGTGTTTAATAATAGCATAATTAGTGTTGAAAATATGCGAACATAATCCAACAGCCTTAACATCGATTTGTTATACTAGATATTAATACAGTATAGTATTATATTATCTGTGGTATTAAATACATAAATAGTGCTTGAGTTGTTTTGTTTATATTCAGTTTTCCTTTATTTTGTATCAGTACATACTACACATAGCCATATTAAAATAACATACCTAATTTAATATAAATAATATTTGTATATTGTTGACAAAAACAATGTTTCTCACTTTGCTTGATTAACTTAGAATAAGTTGAATGAAGTGTAACAACACTTATGTAATAAGAGGATTTTTACTATGCTGTCAGGTTTTCATAATATGTAGAGTTTTAGAAACTTTAGTGAATAAACAGTTTTGAAGCTTGCATAAGCCAAAACATTACACAACATAAATAAGCAAATATGATATGATTTACAGGACACTTGTCGATTTCGGTGATAAAATATGAAAGTGAAATTTTATAATCAAAAAGTATTTCCTGTACTGCATAACTAAGACAATGTGTCAGAAGAAATAAGTACCTACACATAAATTCATTTTTTGTTGACATTAAATTCCCACTATTGTATTTAACTTAGGTAGGTACAGTAGGGCTTAAAACCTACTGCCCCAATTACATGTGAAAACCGTAAAATCGAAACTTTGTGAATGGAGTAGGTACAGAAATATATTATTAAAATGAATTTTTATTTTAATGGTTACAAATGCTAATCTCTTCGTAGCCATGTCGTAGCCCTAAGCTTTTGATACTTCTATTCATTTAGCCTACCTTTTTATAAACTTACCTTATTATTTACATTTAATCCAAGTTTCATCTACTAGTTATACCTGTATACACTATTGATCCCCATAAGGAGTTAGGACATACTCGCATCGATCTAGGCATTGTTATATTCCGTGAGACAATTCACGCTATTGGGCTCTAAAAAACGCGTTAGAACTATAACAATGTTCATGAAAATATATTTTTTTTAAAGATTCTCACAACGTTTAACGTTCTTAATTGCAAAATTAGTTAATTGAAGCTATGAAATATACGTTAAAATTACAAAACGCAGTTTATGATTTTAATTAAACTTTATGAAATTGTTATAAAATTCTTACACATATACAGTATTACTTACAAATAACTATTTTATTCTGTCCCGTACAATTTTTTGGAAAAATAAAAATCTTAACGTGGTAGTATCATAAGAATTGAATGACCCATTTTTCAACCGATTTCGAGTAAGAGAAGGAAGTTTATAATTAGATTGTATTTTTTGGATTTGTTTTTAACTTTCTACAGGGTGAATCGAATTTGATGATTCATTCTTTTAATAATTAAAATTTGTCTTTTTCTATAATATTTAGTAAATACATATTATATACAAGAACAATTCTAGAACAATGAATGGGTCATTGAACTTGAGCCGCGTTCTTCTGTATGCGAATTTTATATTATGCGTAAAACCGAAAGTGATTCCGATTCTCAAGTAAAAGTTTACGTGAATGACATACTTATTGTTACGTACTAAACATACCTACATGTGCAATTAAATAGATCTGTTTCAACTAACCACACGGTTCTTATTACATTTAATACCATCTATTTCACGGTCATTTGATAATAATCATTCAAGAAAATTTGATTATAGTGACATAGTGACCTTATAATGTGAGCGTCTGTTTGTATGTGTAACGAAGTATAAGACCGAATTGAGACAAAATTTGTAGATATATACAGCTATAAATTTGTCATCACGTTTTAAACCCAATGATGCTTGTAGCCTGTAGGGCTCATGTATTATAATGCTTTAATACTTATGTATATAACTCTCTACGCCACCCACATGTTACCATTTATGATAAGGTTACAGCTCCCCTTTCGCTAAATATAGTTTCTTTATGAAACCTATATATATGTTTCTTATAACGTCGACTGCATAACATAAACATAAAACGCAATTCTAAATAATATCTTATTTTTTTACTGCTTTTCATTAGCACACATATAGAGGGTAACTTGGATTAACACATAGGATAGTTTTTATCCCGGAAATCCCACGGGAACGGGAACTATGCGGGTTTTCCTTTGCAAACGCGGGCGAAGCCGCGGGCGGAAATCTAGTATATATATAAAATTCTCGTGTCACAATGTTTGTTACCGTACTCCTCCGAAACGGCTGGAGCGATTCTCATGAAATTTTGCGTGCCTATTGGGTAGATCTGAGAATCGGCCAATATCTATTTTTCATACCCCTAAGTGACAAGTGTTAAGGCAGAACAACGTTTGCCGGGACAGCTAGTGTACAATAATAATAAGATAAAACATAACTTAATAAGATACTTAATGTCTTTTATTCACGAAAATTTTTTACGCTCTTAATATTTATAAAAACACTTAATAGGTTGTCTGAATAATAATTAATTGTATTATCTTGTAATCTATTTTTTCTAACACTTTATTTCAAAATATATTTTTACTATGTACTTATACAAGTTCTATTCTAAGGTGCCAGCTATCACCAGATTGAGAAATTTGCTCTATTTTCGTATCTTTATGTTATATTGCGCTGTATCAGTACACCGTGGTTTTCACAGAATGAAGGCATACTTTCCGAAGGTTAACAGCTTGAACATTGGACTTTCAAACCCTTTTTGGATTATTCGTTACAAGAAACAATGAATTTTAAATATAAAGTATACCATTAATGAATAAATTTGAATTAAAACAGTGCGTGTGCGTTGAGCACGCGTGTCAGAAGTGAAACTTGTCGCCTTACTTCATGACGTGAAGGTATTGTCATGACGCTACATAGAAATTTTGCTTCAAAATTTGAGTAGCATATTTTCCAAATTTCCTATACGTTCCATACATCACAATAAATACAATAACGTTAACTACAACATCCTTCACTTACATTCCGTATACGCATTGTTCCCTAAATGTTAGTAAACACATAACTGTCTAATTATTTACACAATACTCTATTGTCTATCGTTCTGTAGAGGTATAAGATTATAATTATCTATGATATCGCATACTTCTATTATTTGTTATCAACTTAATAGCTTATTTTAATAAGAACAAACGATTTCAACGCGCGACTTATTTTAAAACCACTTTAATTTTAACATTATTTTTATTTATAGAAAATCTTAATAAATGGTTGTATTAGGCTTTAAATATTTGCATCTTTATGTTATAACTATACTAAATTAAACTTAATCAATAATTAATATATTCAATGAATTTTAAATTAACTTTTAAATTCATATTTTTATTTGTTTGATGAAATAAAGATAGAGCAATGATTAAATTTGGTTAAAAAAACTGAAATACAAATTGGTAAAAAAATATTTTACTTAACACTAATTTTGTTAAAATTTAAACTTGAAATAAGCACTGTAAACAAATTGAACTTAATACCACGGTGCAAACAATGAATGGGTCCATTATCATAATTGGCTTTAAAAAATAGTATCACTATACCTTTTCACCAATTAGTTGCGATCGTATAGCAGATTGGTTCACACGTGTAAATCCGCGAGCAAGGCAGGGAGGCGCGAGTTTGCCAAGCCCTCACACTCAACACTGAAAATGTACCAGAACGCACGACAACATTATGCGCCCCCCTACGTCAGTTACGGGTTAAAAGTAAAAGTGGTCAATCCTGAAGGCGTGGTCAACTTAACAATTCGATTCAATAAAGCCTATATTACACGACGTGTGTATCTATTGTGCACTTTTGTTTCATTTTTGACAAGGTTAATTTTATTGCCATTTCGTTATGTATAGTGTATACCCTTGCATAATAAATAGTCTTTCAGTCTGAAATAAACGCGTAATAACAATAAAGAGAAATAGTAAATAATTAATTTTTTCGTTACCCAACCTGATGTAAATTATACTCATATAACGCCTACATAGTTTTATATAACTTCAGCTATTACATACAAAAATTAAGATCTCTAGATGAACGAGTTCGCAATATATTTAATTCCACGACAATTAATTTTGCCGAACATACAAATAATATTTTGTAACTAGGTCACTGTATGACTGTAATATAATAATAACTTAAGAATAAGAAGCGAAATTTTTGACACAGGAAATTAACAAGATTAATAAATATTATTTTAAAACAATCTTGTAACAGATGTGCATCTGAAGTAAAATGATAGAAAATTTATAAAGAATCATAAGCCAGAGAGCGGAAAACGGGAAAAGACAGTTTATTGTTACATCGCGATCGACTGCGTTGGATTCGATTCCGCAAGTTCGAATAATATTTCCCATGCTCGATCGTGTTTTTGTGTTCGATCAATAGAATTAACAACTTATGTGATGACAATACCACAGGAAACGAGAGCCCTACCCGCAAATATTTATATAACGTCCCACGTATGCTATTTAGAGCATAACAAATTTGGATCCTTGGCTTTATTATAAGTATCTTTCAATTTTCAAATCATTATATTAATAGTTTTTACAGAGCACATGACCGTGCTATTTTAAATTCATTAAAGACATATTATGTTTGATTGATTTATATGCTAAGAACACTTAACTTTGCTCAATAACAATCCAAATGAATATATAAAAAGATATAGGTTGTATAGGTGATCTAATTTAAATTGAATGTTAGTAAATCAAGACTCCGAAACAGCCGAAGGCAGTATTTTGTAAATGCACTGCACGATATTACAATTCATGATTTTATCTCAAACTTATAGACATATTGAAATAAAACATTTCAATTGTATACTCGCAATTTTTATAACAAATTATATTTTATATAATAACTTTACAATATAATATAATTATAGTTAACTTGACATGAAATTTATTAAAATATATAGGTATTAGGTATCTATAGTCATAAACTGTTAAAGGACACTAACAGAACATGAAGTGAATACTTATTCAGCTGCCTTTATATCCCTATTATTTTATTTTCCTCTCAAGTATCTGCTTTGAATGCATGCAAATTTTTACCTTCCTGTATGCCTGGCTCCTAAAAATCACTGCAAGCTTAACCTAGGCGAAAGGTTACTTCTGCGATTTGCGATAAGTCCTGACTTCTAATACTATTATTTTAATTTCAAGGTGGTCATACTGTATAATTTTGGTGATTGGTATAGCAACAGTAACATTGACCTGTCAGTTTAATCAAATGGCCAAGCATTGCAAAAAATGCGAATATAGTGATAAAAAAATATTAATCTTAATTGTTGTTTTCCTAACGTCCTACACGTTAGGAAAAAATCCTGCCCATCATCCCGTCCTTCTTTAAAATAATCGAAGAATTAGAGTAACTTTAGTTTCAAACCTAACAACAATAAAATATAATATGAAGAAAAAAATAGTATTTTAAATGCTCCAAAAACAGATGAATGTGATTCGCGTAACAACAGTTCATCGAATTCTCTTAAAATTAATATGAAGCACGGTTGGCAGTATTTCGAAAGAATTTAGCTTGCTGATTGATTAACTGACTGATTTAATTTTTTGGACAAGTTAAACAGTTATACGTGATTCTTCTTTTCATGAAGATGTTTTATACGATTATTTTGATAAATTTTGCAGTATGGGTCAATTTTGCTTGGAGTAAAAATCACCCAAATAATATTGTATGGAGCGGTGGCCCATTACATATGAATTGTGAACATGGTGCAGATTTATGGATGAAAAGCAAATCGTATGAAAAAGATAACATAATTGCAATCAAAGCTGTAAAGTACATGGATGAAATCTTCGTAAGCACACCCAGGTAATTCGTTTTTTATTTTTCTATGAGTAAGCACCTATAGGTACGTTATAATAATCCCTTGATTAATTCATTCACATCCGGCAATGTCAATATATGTATTTACTTTTCAAAATGTAAATCCGGGTTCCACAATTTTTTAAAGTATTAGTTTGGTATAGGTACCTACTCAGATCCAAAAAAGTTTGGTGAAACATTCATATCTTTATCGATTTTTTCTTATAAGTAGCACCTAATTAATGTTATTAAAACTGTTGTAATTGACATTATCTCGACCCGACTTCGACATAGCTCCATTGCATAAATGCCGTACAAAGTAAAAAAATAATTGCATTTTTGCGTTCACTGTCACTATGCGACCCTACTTATAAGCAACGCACAATGCAACTCATGCATAAAAACTACTTCCTTATTTCGTGTCTGAGTTATCAAAGCACTACCAGTAGTTAAAGCATTAGGTATATCCGCCATAAAGTCGGTCGCCACTATATTCTAAAATCCACTATTAAGAGTTGTTACAAATTCATCGTAAGCTATTAAACTTAGTTAAAATGTAAAGGATGGTATGTTCTAGCTTCTGATATCTTGATCTTACTCTCTTATTGATTGTGAAATCTTCATGATACTTTCCATTGATTAAACAGATACGGGTAGTACATAATGTGGATCATCTACACTAATATTATAAAGAGGAAAACTTTGTTTGTTTGTTTGATTGTAATGAATAGGATCATAAACTACTGGACCGATTTTAAAAATTCTTTCACCATTCGAAAGCTACATTATCCAGGAAATCCCACGGGAACGGGAACTATGCGGGTTTTTCTTTGAAAACGCGGGCGAAGCCGCAGGCGGAAAGCTAGTTTAATATAAAGTTATTAAAAATAAAACAATTGTTTATGCATTTCAGTATCGACAATGTTTACCTATTATTATTATGTATCTTTATAAATAGTTCATGAAAGTTTATTCTTATTAAAGGAATATTCTTTAACACAGGTTAAAGCCAGGTGTTTTGGCGGGTGTATGGCTCTTGATTCAAGCAAATAAGGGGGTCGAATTGCAACCATTCCCAGAATTACGTTCGCACCATATTGCTGACTGTAGAGCTATACAAAACGTCATCGACATGCATTTAGATAATTTAGTAAGTATTTTTATCATGGAAGAAATTACAAACTAGAAGCTTGCGTAGTTCCCAAACGCAGAGTAAAATTTTGGGTGTTTAAACAAACGTTGTGTATATTGGAGTATATTAAGTTTGTAGAAATAGAATGCATACTAATGTAGAGATCTTCTTCAACAATAGTAAACGTATACCTGCATTCATTTATATTTTGTTATGTGTTTCGTTTTCGTAGTAGACTGAGTGTGACTATATTATAGATAAGAAAATTTTAACTTTTTTGCTTATTACAAATTATTGAATTTATAGAATTCAATGGTATTCAGGTATTCTTATACAACAACGTACCTATAGTTTTATATTATTTGTGCAAACATACTCGTCTAGAAAAAATCTCAAATTTTGTGCGATAATATCTATTCAAAATAATAAAAGAACTAGAGTGGAAAGGCGTTTGCCATCTAAGTGAAACACGGAAAAGATTCAAAGTGATGTTCAATTTAATATATTGTATTTATATAAATTCGTTGACTTAAAATTATTGAAATTCTCGTTACACTTACCAACACATATTACGCTTACAGCGTTATGCACATATTATTTCCAAAACAACTATAGGTAAACCAGAATCTGATGGCAATTAGGGAAATCAAAATTTTGAGTGTGCAACCCTAGGGAAAATGGACTGAACGATCTTGATACTGCTTATTTTTTAGTTTGTTCTCAATATCATTAGTCACATTACATAAGTGGACAATACTGTACTTAATAATGAGATATCCACTTAATATTATGTAGGTACATACTTACATGTATAATATACATATTACTTTTATACAGGTAATACATATTATTATTTACACATACCTATAGTTGTATGTTCATTATCATTATCCCATGTGGAAATATCGATGTTATATCGATAGAAAACTAGACTGCTTATAATTTTTTATAAAATAAAATAAAAATAAAATAAAACTATGTTTATTTTCGTAAGTATTAACAGATACACACATTATAAAATTGACTTGGACAGCTTGGACTTGACGAATAGCCGTATTGGAAACTCCTGTAATAAGTTTTCATAAAATTATATTCCAATCAACAAACAATATTATAGTTACCTACATATAATATTTTTTAATTGAAAGTATTAAAGCGGGTAAGTCCAATTTACCAATAAAATCTTCTAAATTGAAAATTGTGATGTGTTTGACCCTTCTTCATCAAATATTTTTCTATACACATTATAAACAACACCTCTTGCTTGTGATCACAGCGGCTTTTTCGACATTTTCGAAGATTGTTTAGACAAAATCCTAAAAATTATTTATCAACTGCAAAAAAGACAAATAATTTGACAACCAATTTGATAGTTGTCAAATAAGTTGCCACATGAAAATCTTTTATTTCTTAAATATAAATATGCCATCAGATTCTGGTAGACCTATAACTACCACATCTTTTCATATTATCGAAATGGTCTGTAAACATAAGTTTGTGTGAGTATGTCCTGCTTTAGTAATTGTGTCAGACATTACGCAACTTATTCTGAAGGTTGTTACTTTTAAAATGAAAGTCAAAAATGAGTACTCAATACTTATTCAAAGCCGTTTAAAAAAACTGAAAATTATTCAAGTTTTACAACTCAAAACTTAGTTTTTATTTGTAAAATGTATGCCGATTAGTATCAGCATACATTTTACATTTTCTTTATAAATATACTAGCGACCCGCCCCAGCTTCGCATGGGTGCAATGCTGATACTAAATACACTACAGAATAAAAAACCGGCCAAGTGCGAGTCGGGCTCGCGCACAAAGGGTTCCGTAGCAGCAAATATAATAAATTACAGTTAAATCAACCTATCTCAAAAACTATAAGAGATACTTTGATCAAACCAAAAATCGTTGAAAGAGTTAATTAGCATGCATCACCTCTATTTTTTTTAGAATTTTATACCCCGTAGTTATAAAAATAGAGGGGGGGGGACATACTTTTTACGACTTTGAGAGCTGATATCTCAAAAACCGTTCACTTT
This sequence comes from Colias nastes, assembly GCA_907164665.1. Lineage (NCBI taxonomy): Eukaryota > Metazoa > Arthropoda > Insecta > Lepidoptera > Pieridae > Colias > Colias nastes. The sequence continues at coordinate 12,009 of CAJQZM010036368.1, forward strand.
AAGAAAAATGTTTTTTAGAAAACTTTATATCATTTTAAAAGACCTTTCCATTGATACCCCACACGGGTATGTACATCGAAAAAAAAAATTTCATCCCTCAGTTACATGTATGGGGGGCCCCACCCCCAATTCTTTTTTTTACTATTTAGTGTCATATTTTTGTAGCGGTTCATACAACACATATTCCCATCAAATTTCATCACTGTAGTACTTATAGTTTCCGAGTAAATCGGCTGTGACAGACGGACAGACGGACAGACGGACAGACGGACATGACGAAACTATAAGGGTTCCGTTTTTGCCATTTTGGCTACGGAACCCTAAAAACTGTGAACGTTGTACATATATAAAAACATAGCGGTCCGCTCCGGCTTCGCACGGGTATAAAATATATAGCCGGGCCCGGGCGGCCGGCCGGTACCGCCGCAAACGCTACGTCCCGCAATTTTTAAATCTGTAATATCTTCGAAAATATTCACTTAAATCATACGGTGTAAAGGGCCATATAGATCTATATTAAATGAACAATGTATTCAAGGTATTTAATTGGTTAAGGATTAATGCTGTATTGGTTAAAATCGCTTCGAAAATTAGCCATTATTTGTCGTAAAACGTAAATGACAAAAAAAATTTATTGTGGGTTATCCATAAGAAATAGACATATACCAGCACGGACTATTCTGTAGACCTTTTCAATGTGTACAATACTTAGTACATTATTTTGATAAAACTCGTAGGGTTCAGCCTGCGTTTGCAATGTAAGCGGAAAAAATGTAATTTTTTACGACATCACATTAGAAACCTCAAAAATAACAGTACTTCTCCACTATTTAATAGATGTTATAATACATATAAACCTTCCTCTTGAATCACTCTATCTATTAAAAAAAACCGCATCAAAATCCGTTGCGTAGTTTCAAATATTTAAGCATACAAAGGGACATAGGGACATAGGGACATAAGGACATAGGGACAGAGAAAGCGACTTTGTTTTATACTATGTAGTGATGAACGAGAAGTAAAAGATTAATGTAGAGCCAATCTCAAAGATCAAAAACCAAGGGTTAAAAGCTCAGGTAAGAATTAATTATTAGCTAGTGAGCTTGATTAATTTCTATCATTCTTAATTTATAAATAAATAAACGAACTTTACCACATTCTTGTTGTTTCTTTTACGATTGTTGATAAAATGAGAAAAAATTGTATGAGATTTGCAGCTTACCTAAACTGTTTCTTGTTATATTTCATAAAATCAAAAAAAAATGTTTTGTTAGTAATTAAACTGAAACATTAATAAACAAGCAGATACCATAGAATCATAGAGTAAAAAGTAAAACAATATGAAAACACAATATGAAGTTTTATACATTTCAATTTTAGGGAACACACTTACTTGGGTCGCATGTTCTAGAAATTTTAAGGGAAGAAGCTTTTGTGATGTAAACCAATTCATGCGTTGTCATTTTGTCTATTTCTAAGATAAAATAACAACAAGTTTATGATGCTCAGAGAATTCAGTGAAATTTTCATTTTAAATCGTGTTCTATCAATCTAATGTACGTTCTTCTATATTGCAGGGAAATCTATGGGTTCTCGATAGTGGAATCATAGAGACTTTTGTTTCACCCCGCTGCACGTGCCCTCCAAAGATAGTAAGCATTAGCCTGCTGTTGAAGAAACTGACTAAACAAATCGATCTTTCGCGTTTAACCGAGCCAACCTCCCTGCTACAAAATATCGTCGTCGAATACACCATTGCAGGAAAACCTTTCATGTATGACGATTTAATACTAACTTAGAATTTCACTACTATTTTTGGCTTCTAGAAAAACGTGTTTGACCGTTGTATTGGATTCTCCATTACATATTTGATGTAAGAACTGCTGTTATTCGACTTTTTTAACTCTTTTAATTATCGACTTCCCTATAGGTAATGTTTACATAATGTGAAAACTCTAATTACGTTCGGTAGAAGGTTGCTTTTACCTTGAATGTGTTTTGAGTAACTGCTCTAACTAACGATATACATAGTTAACGCGATGACAAGTTCCTGCCTCCGGTAACGCTATTAGCTATGCTTAACGCGTAAGTGGTCCGGAATTTCATACAGACTCTATTATTAACGGTTCATAATATCTCAGCCTCAATAATAAGATTAAGAAACAAGAATTTTGTTTGTAACAAATCTTTCTCGAATCGGTTCATCCGTTTGGGCTCTACGATACGACATACAGACTAACAGTTTCTTTTTACGTGTCATGACAAAACATAATTCTGGTGTAAATCAATATCAATATGTATTAAAGAATATAAATGAATAATTCTGTTAAAATAAATATAAAATTAATGCACAATTTCATAGTACGAACAGGCAGGTGTTTTAGGAACGGTCGCGGAAGAATTCTAACAAATACCCGCGGCCCCATCATTAAAGTGGCTCGACGGAACACAGTGGGGTTTTAGTCGGTAAGAATCCGACATAACCCACGGCTCCTTCCCCGAGGGCCGTGGGTATCTTTGGAAGATTTCCCCACTATAAAAAAAAAAAAAAAAAAAAGGTGTTTTAGGAACCACTTTGGTAGGTCTGGGATATTTAACCTGCTAACCTAAACATGCTCACACAGGAAATACTTGGAAAATACCGCCGTCCTCAAGAGCATTGGTGCGAATCACCAGAATAATTTTAAGTGAGTGAAAGTACTTTGCCTGCGCTGCTATTGTCTTCACCGCTTTGTTATTGATTCTCCTGGGTCAAAACTCTTATGGTAGAGTTATTCATAAAGGAGTATCCCAAGACATTGATAGCGTTCCACGTATTTCATTCTTATTTATTTTCTCTTGTATGTAGGTGAACTATATTTGCCATCGAGTTACAAAATTCTAAAAGTTTGATCGAAAACACTATAAAATAACATAGACGTAGATCAATCGTAAAACTTTATGACTTGAAAGGATCCATAACCTTTTACTTTACTATTAGTCAAAAATTTAACCGTATTTCAATTACACGAAAGGAAACAATGATGTAATGACCATCAAACTATAACACTGATTATTTAGGTATGTCTCCGATGCGTCTCGAGGTGCAATAATAGTGTACGACGTCGCAAAAGAGTCGGGTTGGCATGTGACTGCATGCTCTGCATCACCTGGAATCCAGCTAGCTCTGGTGAAGAGAGGGCTGGCACAATCCATTCTAGTGATGATTAGTATTAACAGGCCTGGCATTCTTGAGCTGGATACTGGAATATTGAAAAGGAAGAACGCTCATTCAACATTACGAGGTAAGCGTAAACCTAGAAGTCAAGTTTTTTAAGAATGAAAAAGCATGTGTGTTGCGTTTTCATGCAAAACAGCTGATCGGTTCTATATGAAATTTGGTACAGAAATAGATAATAATAGAAGGACTGAAGCTGCGGGATCTAGCTTGTTTTCTAAAATATATAAATACTTTGCCTACCTCTTGTTACTCAGGAAAAAAGTATTGCAAGGTTGTTGTGTTATATATATTTTGTAAAGGTATGTATTGAACTATTCAATAAGCTTTGTATTTAAAAAGCTTATGTAGAGAATAAATTATTCCTGCTAAGTAGAACAGACTGGGATATCTAGTATATTGCTCAACAAATTAAATATTAATTAATCATATTGCATAAATTATATCGTAATTGGTAGAGTATAGAACTTTTGAAATTAATACATTGTGATACCTACTTACAAAGACAAACCGGTAGACAAGGTTTTTGTTTAGACACTGTATAGTGACTTGACACTAAAAATTTGCGACTTTTTTATAGAGGAAGATAAATAATCAGTAATTTGATTATTTTATGTACGTATATAATAGTAACTAAGTAGTAGGTAATAACCCTGAAAAATAATATTGATGAAGTCAAGTTGTTCTAAATTCACTTAAGATAAATTGATGTGAATAACGATGAAAAACTTTTATTACTCTATCTATAACACAATATATTTAATTATCCGACTTTTAAATGGCACATGTCAATCAGTTATAATTTGTATATGAGAATGTATCGATATTTCCTTTCACATTTCGTTAAAAAGGATGCAAACGATTAATTGCCATTTAAACATTGATAATATTAATATGACATTCACAAAGCTATCGATTGTAATCTTTTACACCTATTTAACATCCTTTATTACTTCCTCTTGTACAATTACCGCAATATATTAATTGATTATTATTTCAGTGTTCGGGGAGCATACGAAACCGGTGGTATTGTTAGGCTTTCACGCGCACCACGTATATTTGCGACACACGGATTGCACAGATGTACTCTCCTGGGATACTCGCCTCATGTATAATTCATCACACTTGACGGATATCCATTCAGCAGGGCCACGACTTGTGCCTACGTCAGTCACTGCCGATCATAAACGTAATTTATTGATATTGGATTCAAACTATGGCGACGCAGTTCAAAGCAATGTTCCTGTGTATCATAGAATTACCTTTATAAGTCAGCCTTAAAACTGCAATAAATTGGAATATTAACTTTTGCGTGTTTATTTTAATATAACCGCCCATAGATATTATTTTTACTTTTTGTTACAATATTATATGTAGGTAGGTATATTAGATGGTAATTAATTCGTTGTACCTACTTGTAATAATTATTTCCAACCTTCACGAAGAGAAAGAACTTGCAGGACACGTTTTAGACGCAACAAAACGTGTCTACCGCTTTATATTCAGGCTTTAAATCTAAAAGTTGTGATGTTGAGTTTCTAAAATCTCTAAATCTAATGCTACAATCTACGAATAAGTAATTTCGCAATTAGATTGTCGGATTTTTTAAGTTCTAAGACGATAATATGAATATATACCTACATATTATCGTCGTAGAATTTTAGGGTTTTAGGCTTCTAATTAATATGGGTAGGTATATGGTTAAAAGCACATAATACTTACGTAATAGGATATAAGGGATATCTATTGTTCTTTATCTGTTATTCTTTGGTCTTGCGTTTTGTAATTCAATACAGATTCCATTACAATTTACAGGAGCATAATCTATATACAGGGTGTCCCAGAAGTCGACGTCAAGCCGAAATTTTCTGACAGGTTATGCCACACCAGTTATCAGAAAAATTAAAAAAAAATTTAAGTCATGTATTTTTGAAGTTATGGATTTTTTTTTATTTCCAGAAAATGTACACCATGTGACAGTTTTCTCATTCCTTTATTGTTTCATTCCTTATTCATGAATGTTGACTGACCACGCTGTGGTCAGGAATGAAAAAACTGTCACATGGTGTACATTTTCTGGAAATAAAAAAATAATTCCATAACTTCATATATACATGGCTTAAATTGTTTTTTTTTTCTGATAACACAGAAAATTTCGGCTTGACGTCGACTTCTGGGACACCCTGTAGGTATATGAGATCCACAATCATCAAAGATGTGTTGGAAAGCGTAAAATAACTATCTATCAAACTTCTATCGACGCTCTGTGTAGCTACACCTACCTAGTTAATTAATTATGAGTCTAATGATGCATTAATAATTTACTGAAAACCAGATAACAGTTTAATCAATTTAAATTGAATTTTATGTGTGACAGATAGGGAATTAGCACAAAATATTAAGGTGAACAAATTCGTGGGTTTCACATCCTATCCTACTAAGGGCCGATTTTTCAATCCCCAGATAAACAGCTAGATAGACTTTATTCTTCAGTTAACAAAATATTCAATTTTTCAATAGACGAATAGGATTTATCTATCGAATAACTACGTTATTTGAGGAATAAATCTATTTGCCGCTCCAACGACCAGATAGCGCGCTATTCGACGATTATTTGAGTTAACAACTGACTGACTTTTTGGTCTGTGTAGCGCATGTCGCGTGTATCGCGGCTGCCGAGTAGGTATACCTACTCGGCAGCCGACCGACACGCGACATGCGCTACACAAAGCAGTGTTCGGAACCGTTCGAACAGTTTCACTTTTACCGTGGTTTCATAAAACCACACAACATTTTTTTTATTATTTCTTTGCATGTCAACAGCGAGATTCGTATGATTTTCATATCTGGAGGACCGAGAAAGATAATAAAGAGAATGCAACGTTGGTTTAATGCTCTTAAGTAAGCAACCGTTCCTATGGGAATTTTCTTAAAACACACGGGCGACACTTCGCCGCGGGCAACATCTATAAATTCATACAATCAAGTTGATCAAAATGTCTATATAAAAATCAATTATTACAAAAGTGATTCAAAGGAAGCGCTGTAAATTATAATTACAAGCAAGGAATTTCTGCGAAGGCCTTTATTACTTTGTTACCGCTTATTGTTAAGAAATATGTTTGTTTACATCGCTGTTAATAAATGGTGGATGTAATTTTTTTCAGGACTATATTCATTGCGGTCTACATACCTGTTATTTTTTAATAATAAGTTAATAGTCGACGGAAAATTATTTTAACGATTTACTAATACTGGTATATATTTGCACATTTTAAAATGTTAAATTTACAATATTCATCTTGGTTCAAAACTTTTAAACCGCCGAAACATCTGAAATCCAACGTTTTTCCCCGCCCTTTTCTTTTTCAAATTTACATGGGGCCAATGTGCATATTCAATAAATTAATAATTATTAACATTGGGCTATTCTGTAAGACGTTATGCGTGGTCTCTCCTACTAAAAAAAATATATACGTCGGCCTCCGTTGGTTGAAAAAATAGCAATTTTATAATTTTATGTGTGATTTATGTTATTAACCTTAAACAAAATCTTTAATTGTATCCTTTACAGTAACTAATTTAGGCTGTCTAGACAATGCGTCTACCGAGTCGGAAATTACCTTCACTTAACGGCTGGAATTTCACCTTCACAAGTTTCAACTGTGTTCGTAATCATTGTAAGAATTAGGTCCTACAATGGAGAATGTTAACTAATTTTGATTATTAGCTCTCCATATTCTCTGTCAAAAATAAAAAATACTAGTGAAAAAATTATTTCGATACGTCAATTAGTTTCCGATTTAGAAGTAAAACAAGTTGTAAACGCCCGGTGACGGTGTGACGTCACACCACAACACGCTCAATCTGGCTCACTCAGTCCGCTAGCGATCGCGCGGCCCGTGCCGTCGAAATTATAATTAAATACTTTTAAAAATGTCCAATCCAAATACCAGAAAATCATGTGTTCCTAAATGTATAAAAAACACATACCAATTCGCCGGATAAGTTGTTTTTTATAGTTCCAAAGGACGTAAACAAAAAATGGTCAGAGGTGCAAAACCTTTGGTGTCAGAATTTTCCGTGTTCTTAAATAGTACTACATATTATAATATTTTGAGAACATTGCAGCTGTTTTGCGTTATCCTTTGTTTTCTATGCAAGTTTTAATCTATACTAGACTGTGCTTCTGCTCTGCTTGTATGGGCTAGGTGTAGGTAGATGGCTCATAAGATTTTTTCTTGTTTTAAGTTGAGAATGATATGTAGAACTCTACTAAATATAAGTTGGTCGGGGGAAGAATTAAACAAAAACAGGGTATAGTTCCACACAAATTCAAATGTCAACAGAAAAAGGAAGATAAACCTCAGAGATCAGCAGTGAAAAAACGTTATCGTATAGAATATTTTGAGAAACTATTAAATGAGTCGATACATATCAAACTCCGGTAAGTCCACTCCCCGCCAAAATTGAGATAACAATGGCGCCAATTTTGAATTGTAAAACTAAACCAGTCTCTACTTTTCAAATTTAGGTAAGTCAATCGTATCTCTATTAAAATAAGGTTTAAAGTAAATATTTTTTTTCAAACTCCGGTATGTCCGTCGACAGTGGTTTATCAAACTCAGGCAAGTCCATTTCGACCAATCACAGCGCAGTATGGCACTAAGATGGCTGCCATTTCTCTCAATTTAGTTGAAGCTAACACGTGTGACCAATGCTTATAAATCGTTTTTATTGATAAATGATGGAAGAAAACAGTTTTACTATAGAGGTGGTGGTTCTAGACAAAGCAAGGAAAAAAACAATACCAAAAGCTAAAACAGACAAGGCTCAGAAGACAGCTAAAAAATAAATGAAACTAGACGCACAGCACACGCACAGTAGTTATTCCCAGCCATTGAAGCCCAGGGCCGTACTGAGATTTTTTCAACCGTTTTGATTTATTGACCTCTCTCTTTGCCCAGCAGTGGGATGATAAAGGTTAATAATAATAATAATTTGTATCTTTTAATTTACATATTTTATTTTAATGTCCAATACTTACAACGCGACGAACTATCTACCCATTTCCACCACCTCAGTACGTCCCAAAACTGAGTTCTATCAAATCCCTGTAAGTCCATTAGAGATTTTTCAAATTCCTGTAAGTCCAATACGATGTTTTTCAAATCCCGGTAAGTTTTGCTGGTACATATCAAACGCCTGTATGTCCAGATTTAAATCTAATTTTGTGGCATAATCATCAAGTAATACATTTCTTTTTCTTCGTAAAAATAATTCTAATGTATTATATTATATCCGTCATAAATTATAAAGGTCCAAACATATTGTTTTTTTTAAGTTATTAGAAATACCTCGATTCCCACATTTCTGTTAGAATGGACTTACCGGAGTTTGATATGTATCGACTCAAATAAAGATGAAACTTTGGCAGTAGAAAAAAACCAGAAGAGACATTTGTTGCTAGCTGTGAAGACGATATAGCAATCGAAGATCCATTAAGTTTTGGAAATAATGATGATCAGTGTTTATAAATATAAAAAAAATGTAAGGGAGTGCAAGTAAACCTGAAACCTAAAGGTGTAAATAAATCAACCATGACTGTTATTTTACGAATAATAATTACTATTATTGGACTATTAACGTAATTCGCGGACCAAAACCCATCAAAATACTGCGCAAGCTATTACACCTACTACAGCGCTGCCGACTTGATACAAAGCGCGGAGGTGCGGCCGCGCGGCCCGTTGTGACGTGACGTCACAAGCGGTCACGTGACTATTAGCGGGACTCGATATTTTTCGAAACTTTGAATGCGTATAAAATCAAAACTACTTGGTATTTTTGACTACGACAAAAACTAGTGTATTTGTATACATACAGGCTTTACTGAGACACAATTTCAAGGGATTTGGCATACCTAGTAACATTCTCCATTCACGAGAATATAGAAGTTCACAAAAGTACGTGACATTTGCATACATTATTGCAATGTGGTCTGTTAAATTTGATTTACCAGTAGAAACTGTGGTAGAAACTATTAAATAGTGATTATGATCTTTCAAATGCTAACTAAAAACCTAAAGACTTAAAACTCTATCTGTATAGTCGATAGTACCTACGTTTAATTTGTGGAAGGTAAGGTCCATTAATATATTGGTAGAGATAAACTACGATAACATGGCGCGCCCCTCCAAATTACTGTTTTAATGTGTGTAGTGACATCCTTACGAAGGAGTTTGTATGTAGTTGTACGTATTCGTCTTTACTCGTACAGTACTCGTAATATCTCACTTATTACCAGATTTGTTGGTCAACTAATCATAAGTTGCCGAGCGCCCAAGACAACGCACGTGTCGTTTTCATAGAATACGTCAGTGCAGCGCCATTACTAATAATAATGAGCGATTAGAGCGTGACTAGTCGAGCAACAAATCCGTGGATTTGTTTTTGTTTGACGGCCGTCTCTTTACGCACACATGCGTTGTGAATCTTGGTGGTGCATTGTAAATACTTTCACAAATACTTTCAAACGTTTTGAATTTTGGAGGGGCGCGCCATGTTATCGTAGTTTATCTCTATCTGTATAAAAGGTCGAAAATATAAGATTGGAGTGGATACAGACATCAAGTGGGGAGATTGCGGGTGGTAGAAAACTTTAACAAAATAAATAGGGGAATGGTGAAAAAATAAAAACATTATTAAGGTGCACATAACACTTATATTTTAACATAACGTGATATAGATAAAAATAAACATTTTAAATTAAAACAACGAACGTAATACATAATAATAAAACGGAGATGGAACGACCATAATATATTAAGTTAAATATCTCTGCAATAACTACACTATCTTGTATAAATCGTTTATTATCGAAATCATTTTCCATACCATACGAGTAACATGATCATTATAAACTTTTTGTTATAAATAATTTGAATACATTTGCAATTGGTCGTTTTAACCCCTTTAACACAAACACTGAGAGCCATTTCTACAAAAAAAAACAATCTTTAAATATTATGTTTCTAATAAATAGGAATTTTGCTGAACACTACTAATTAAAAACGCGAAAATTATTCATCATAAAGAAATATAATCGCAACTTGTTAATTTGTTTATATTTTAGAACCGTTTAACTGCACTAATTAGAGTAATATGGTTAAAGAAACAATGTTAATTACCATTCATGTGCAGGTCATGTGGAACATTACAGTAACGCTCAATGCACACTCGCATTACAACATACATTATTTATATTACCCTTATCTCTATTGTCTTTTAAAAAAGAAGTCAATTTTAAATATTTTTTGTTATACTTATAAACATCACATCACCCCTTACCTAGTGCGAATTTGGATATTTACACAGTCGACGCTTCAACGCAGAATATCATTAGGTACAAGACCAATTACTTGTAAAACTGTATAAAGGCCACAGTATATACATTTTAAATCAAATCTTTGCAACGTCAGCATATATTCACAATCGAAGTATTTGCAAGTACATTGAGACATCTCTATAAATAAACCTCGATCTAATTAAAAAAGTTACTTGTATATCATATATACAATATATTATGACTGTAAGATCTTAACATTGTGTCGAGGTGTTATATATTTAAAATCACAACTTCCCTAGAGCGAAGGCACAATTATTATATTGTAATGACAACATTTATTCTTACGCTGTTTATCTATATTTGATTTCACAAAATACATTTAGCCTTATCGACTACATATGAAAAACTAACACATGCAAGCAACGAACAATAACGAATATTACGTTCTCATTAGGCTTTCATTTAAATTGAAGTAAAATCTCTTAAAAATATTACTAGCACACTCATAAGTTTCGTTATGTAACTAATCAGAAAAACTACTACATGAAGAATATATTTAGGAAGCTCGTTTCGTGTAAACGTAAAGTTATAACATACGTTTCGAAATATATTTAAGTAGCAACCCTATTCCACCGTGGGAACACAACATTGAGTTTATATATCTATTTCATACAATAACGTAGCTCTGTCAACTATGCGGAATCCTCAGATCTAAGGTCAGTTGTACAATAAATAAAGCATAAGTATTCGTGTGGCACTCGCTGATCCCATTCAGCTGTTCTCACGTTGATATTCGAGTTTTCCAAACAGACGGTTTTTCTGAAAATATATAACAATTATAGTAATGTTAAAAACAAATTCATGTTTTATTTTAGACTTTTGAGATTTGAGATTTTTGTTCGAAAGGACATTAAAGATTATCTACTAAAACCCTCTTGTTTTATAAAAATTATGGCAGACAGTTTATGATCTTCAATTGAATTTATGTATGTATTTATGCTGTATCAAAATTGCACAAAAAAAACTCATTTTTTTTCACCAAATGATGCCGTCAAAATTGTTTCTATATCTTTCAACAAGCAAGTTGAAAATTTGCCGTTTTTCATGTTATTATTATTTTAATTTTTATATTATTATCATTAACTATTAAATAGGTACTTACTATAATTTCATGATGATAACTAAAGAACTCACCTGTCCTGTGAGATTCTCCGTTTATATGATGTCGCGGTACAATATATTTAGACTCTTGGAACATAGACAGCATGACGTCTTCCGTGGTGGGATGGTATTCCACTTCATTGATACTTGCAACGAGGGGCGAACTCTCGAAGCTTCTATTCGAATCTCTGGTGGAAGGTGAAGTGCTGGATCGTATCGGATAGTCCACAGATCTCGGTCGTCTTGTATCAACGGGCGTCATTTTAGGGTTAACGTGCACGTCCTTGTGTATATACGGCTCTATGGGCCCGCTTTCGTTTTCGTAGTCGCTCAGTTCGTCGTTCGTTGCGTGTCCGTTCACTTCGAC
>CAJQZM010036370.1:0-27918 GCA_907164665.1 Colias nastes
AAAAAAAAATAGAAATATGTTGTCTAAATTCTTAAATTGTTATTTTAAGTCATCCGACGTGAGAAAAAACGTATACGATCGACTATAAGTCGAGTTTGTTTGTTGTCGAGTTGTTAATACATACATTGAATAAATCGCGTTAAAAAACATTTTAAACTTCTTATGATTGTAAATTTTTCAATCCTCACCTCAAGATAGAATGTTCTATTTAAATTTTTACAAATATACAAATTTTCATGCTTCAAAAGTTAAAAAAAGAACATTCTTACCATATTAGTTTTAATTGCATGTAAATTTTAATTGATTTTCGATTTTATTGTCACGTGTCCGTGTCCGTGTCCGTGTCCGTGTAAATGGAAGACACAGGCTCCTGAAAAACAGTTCTTACTTCTTACTATCTTCATCGTTATCTTTATCGTCACATTGATTTGTAAAATTTTTGTGAAAATAAATGATTTATTTATTTATATTTTAAACGAATTACCACGCAGCGGTTCCGACACATCGCCATCTCTCGGCAGCGTGGTAGCAGACGACGAAGCGCCGGTACAAGGCCCGCTCCCCGCGGAGCCAGATGACGCGCCGTGGAAACGCAATAGTGGGATAAGGAAGTTGTGAGTATACGTGCTTATACCTAGTGGGTTTTTTTTATAAACAGGGGGGATTTTGATAGTTGAGGTTTTTATAAAGTGGGGGGGATTTCGACTGGTGCGATCGAAATTCTTCCTATTTAATTTTTTTTTGATTGATTTAATGCTATTAGATATGACATATTATAGAGATGACAGGAATAGATATAAAATTAGGAATGAAAAGGAAGAGGTGTTGATGTCGACCACTGAGATTTTTTGGTGGTTTAGTTTGGTACCAAACAAGTTAGTACTGATTTGAAAAGAAACACTGAAACGTCAGTGCATTAATCTTTATTTTCCATATAGATGGTGGCTTGTCCTGTCATTATTATTTTACTTCTTCTTCTTCTTCTCTTAAATAATGGCTCCACCCAATAAAAAGGGACTTCGCCAATGTCCAGTATATTTATTATTTTACAATCTTAAACAGTCAATCACCTAAAAATCTTAGTGAAGGAAATATCAACACTATTACTCAGACTTTTTTGCATGATAATGCAACTTTTTTTAGTTTATTAACTAGATTCACAATCATTAAACCTTTATAGAAAGTTACAAACATTTGTTTTTTGTTCTCTCGCCTCTTTAATATTGTTTTCTATTGTGTATCTAGTTGTATGTTCTGATTTTTACATTCAATCTATTCCAAAAAATATTGGTATATATAGAATGTGAAACCCAGTCAACCAACTGGTAATCAGGGGTTAGTTATTAGTTATGTCGAAATATTATTAATGGTTGCTATTCTTTATTTTTTTCTATCAAAATTGCTTCTCTTCATTTCAAGTGTTTTAACGCTTTTTCTAATATGAAACAACTATTTTAGCAATCATTAATGATTACTTGATCACGGTTTTGGGATGACTAAATATTAAATTTTGGATGATTCTGTTTCTTCATACAATGGATTTAAATAAGATTATTTTTTAGATAAATTTAGTTCTATGGACACAATTTAAAAAAAATTATATTGAAATTGTTGATGTTTTAACCACTTTTTTATGAAAGAGGATCCATCGTTCTAAAAAAACCTAGTCTAATTAATTTTATATGGTCCCTTTTCAAACGTATTGTATCCCCAAATAATTAATGTATCTTATTTATTTCATAAATGATACCAATATAAAATACTAATAAGAAATGTGTTTGAAAAGGGATTAAATACTGAACATTCAAACATCCATCTTGTGTCTAACTATCTATAGAAATAAGATTGCATGTTGCATGGTGGTTATCATTTCGCCTATTGCTTTTGCTTAGCTTTTTTATATATTTATTCACGGTACAACCAACTAACTCAAAAGCACAAAAACATAATTTAATTACCTATACATATTTAGTTTCATTGAAACATCCATAAATTTTACACAATTTACAATCTAATACAAGCACATTAAAATTCAATTTTTAATGATATTGTATATTACAAATGTCTGCGAATTATTATTTTATACATATACTTTGAAACAGAAGTTTTTTCTCGATTGAATCGTTTATATATATTTACTGTATGTATTAAAATGTAAATAAATAAATATTCAATTTCTATAAAAAAGATATTCTTAATCTGTGTATGCTATCAAAATTTATGCAAACGGCATTGGCGTTAAATTCAAAATTCAGCATTAGATGCTGTGTACTAACAAATCACACATCGCTTCACATAAACTTAATGTTAAAAAACATTCACTCGAACACAAAACAGCTTTTGATTGGTTCTGGTACATTTTTCTCGATATACTGGGTCGTAGTGACGCATGAGTACATTAAGTTGCCCCATACATATGTTTGGCTTGTTCATATCAAAATTGTTTCACTTGTTTTTAGGTGTGTTATTGTTTAATGTGTGGAAAATGAGACCAGGGCCGAAAGAGATCTTTCACGGATACATCGATACACTAGCACGGCCGCACGGAATCGCATGGACGAAGTAAACACTCCGCTTGCTTGACCACAGATTATCCTATCCTTATGTGTTGCTATTAAACAAAATTCGAGCCAGATTCGAGCTTCACTTAACAGTGTCATTCATACATGATGTTAATATCACATTTATCAGACATCGTCTCGTTAATTTTTTCGTCATTTTTTTTAACTTTTTTTCGTTTATATTTCCTATATTATTTAGTATTATGTTGGTATATGTTTGACCCCGTCCCGATCCGTAACGCTAGGTTCTGGCTGGCGACTTGGCGCGCGGAAGGCAGACGGTCGCCGCCACCAAGGATCTCTTTCGGCCCATGGTATTAATGCCAATAAGGTACTGCATTGCGCAAACCGGTGCCGAGTTCATTCTTGAGATATATTAACCGAATAAGTAGGAATATTGAAATTTACTAACCCTTTTCTATTTTTGACAAAATCTTTCGCTCTTTAAGCTATGTATTCTATTTCGTTCTTGCAAATTACGGTAAAGTAAGAGAAAGTCATCGGAAAATGGCGTGTGGTAATTATGAATAAAAAAAAATGGATTTAATATAATTAATTGTTTTTCGTATTATCTAGAAACGTAATTTTAATAAGAATTGACAAGAATTAAGTCGGTACTGTGAATGTTTTATATTTTTGTAGTCACGTAAAATTCGATCTCATTTAGCGCATAGTAGTTATTTAAGAGTGAATATTTGCCTGTATTAGCATTAGAAAGTTTTTAAAACGTTTGTAAAACTAGCTACTGCACAATATATTAATACTTTTTTACTGTTAGCTATTACTCCTTCCAGATAATGATATATTTCTATGATATTAATTATTTTGTTTCTGACGGGCATATTACGGTACAAAATTGAAAATTATGTTACTTTATGCATATAACTCACAAGCTCCTTATAATGTGTGAACAATTCATAAATAACAAGTATCTAAGCATCGTAAGGTTATAAATCGACTATAACGTCTATTTTTTAAAATATTATCTTTAAAGACTATTCCAATCTACAAGGATTTTTGAAACAGTTTTAAATAACATAGCAGTAATAGAAATTAATGATATAAACTTGTCATAATTACTGTTCTAATAAGTTTGCCATAATTACCCGTCAGAATAGCGTCTCGATAACCATCCAGTAACGCTATAAAGTACTCCCGTCACGTGTACACGTATTGAGAGAGTTGTATCGTCCCACAGTTTTCGCAAGCTCTTTGCTGAGTCTGATATCGCCGTGGGCCCGTTCCCCCGGCGGCCGTTTGGCGGCAAGCTATCCGCGTCCCCCGGCGCCGCCTCCGCCCCCGCGTAGGCACTCCGACCCCACACGCACAGACAGACAACATCCAATACCGGCCCGCCGACACTCGCAGCTCGGGCCCACAGACCTGCGGCAAGAACTCGCCCGAAACTTGGATAACCGCGAACTCGACTCCTGGCTCGGCGAGCTCGACGAGCGCCTCGAACACCCGCCCGACCCGTTCGATCACGACATTCCACTGCAAAAGTCCATTTCGCTAGACCGCGGGCTCGATATCGTCAGTTATCTGCAAACGCTCGGCTCCGATTGGTCGGCCGGCTCGTCGACGTCGTCGCTGTGGTCCCTCCCGTCTCATGGACGATCTGAGTTACGTCTGGAGCAATACAGGAGTTTCGAAGATATACCCGCTTCTCCGAAGACGAAAAGCAGACACGTATCTTTGGACGTCACCAACTCGATGTCTACAAACAGTTTCGCTCTTAACGTGCTCAGGGACAGCTACAAAGGCATAGATGTGGAAATGGGCGAGATGAAGGTGTCGCCGCAAGTGAAAAAGCTGCAAAAGACGTTCTCCTTCAAGAGCGTCGATGAATTCAAAGCGTCGGCCAAAAATTCCATTGAGAATTTAGATAGGAAAGTCAATGATGATGATGATTTAGATATGACCCTGTTGGTTCCATCTTATAGGCACATATCTGTAAGCACAAGTGAAGGAATCGAAAGAGAAAACAGAACCATCAAACAGAGAAGGTTCGGTGTGACCGTTAATGAATGGCAGAAGCAGAAGTCGAGCCACGATTTGAGAAAGGAACTGCTGATTAAGCAAAATTTGTCACACGTGAAAAGTTACGACGATATCTTTAAGCATAACAAAGGTAATTGCTCTCGACGCAGTTCAGCAGAGATGAAAGTGTATGATTTTACTCCCTTAAAAGAAAGCTACAAAAAACCAGACCAACGTAGTAATGTATCTAGTGTACGTAAGCGAAAAGTCAATTTTACACCTGTACCATATCTTGAACGCAGAGTTGTGCCCACAATTGTTGTAGAAGAATACTCGTCTAATAACAGTATTGACAGAATTGCAAAGATCATAACACCCCCTCCAAATAATAGCGTAGATACAGACATATATTGTGACTGCCGTATATGTTGCGAGAACGACGATAGAAAACCTATCTTTGGAAATAAATTAAGTAGACTGTTTGTTAAAATTGTTTCATATATGGATTCCGCTAGGAAATTGACGTGTTGGGACGAAAACAACAATTTGAGTGAAAATGAAATGTACACTTGCATAATGCATCTACTGAAGTTGTTATTCGGGCTATGGTTGAGGCATTCGGATCATAATTAATCGTTTGATGTTGGTAGAATTTAAAATATAAGATATTTATCTAAATATTCAAGTTGAATTTATGTTAAATTTATAAGAAAAGTATAGATTAATGGAAAAAAACGACAGTATTCGACTGAACGCGGTTTCATACAAAACAAATCAAGTACATACTACTTATATTTCATTACGTACATTCTTTTTCACGATCTCCTGTCTATCAATTTCTTAACGATATCTGAAAATTAATATTTAAATACATATTCTCTTCATAAGGCGTTTATGCATTCACAGTTCACACTAAATATATACACAAAACATTACGAAAAATACAATATGAAATTTATTAAACACTCGAACACTATTTTATTTCAGCGAATCTTATTCTTTCTACAACGGTATTGAGAATTTATAGAAATGATATGAACATACTAATTCTTGTAATATGTTCTTGGCTGTTAGATCCCGTGGCAATTAAGAATTTTAATCTTAAATGACGGTCATACGCGTACCATCTCATAAGTGCGAAAGAGATAGAACATTTGTTAGAACAAATTATACATATTCTGACTCTTAATGTTGGAGTGAGATAGCATGCGTCTTGCTGTCGTTTAGAATCGTTTCTTTTTTGGCGCGTGGTTATACTAACATCGCATAAGCGCTTATACAGACGATACAATTTTGTCAAATATTGTAAATTCCAGCTGTAATAAAGCTAATTCGCATTTTACGCTAAAAGTAAATAAGAACTTTTGCGATTGGTACGAGGAAATGGGTTTTTTCTAAATATTGTAAATCAAATTACTGCGATTTTTTAAACAACGACTGAGTTGGAAATATCCTTTCTTATTCTTCTTTTTAATCTTGGACATTTTTTTTTCTTATAAACATCAGTTTATTCGTACGAAATGAAATAAATTGTAATAATGTTTTAAAGGAAATAATTATCGCAGTAGTTTGAAATTGTAGTTAAGTAGATATCGGTAGGATGATGATGATGATGGTTTGTACTTTTAGGTATTAATGTGCATGCGATTTTGGGTTATAGTGTTTGTTACATAAATGCGATAATTGTGTGCACAATCTTTCCAGATGGCATAAATTGCTGAACAACTGTATATTCATGAATCCGTCATGGAATGAGAGCTAATATCTTCGTTTATTTAGCATTTTTCATCCAACGCATAGTAACTATTCGCTTGGGTGACAAATTGAATCAATAATGGACTTGTTAACTCTATTTCAATACACATTCGATAGTGTGCCATCTTCGAAGTTTCTGGAATAATTTAATAAAATATCAATACATGCTCATCACACTATACTTTAAATGTTTTAACATATCAACGTTCTCAAGTGCATGAGCTTGCACTCATGTAAACCAAATTTTGAATTCTTTCTTCATAATATATTGTGTATATTCTTTTCAAAGTATATTTGCATTGCCACATAGTCGTGAAATGTCAACTTATTACAACCAATATTTATAAGCAGTGTATCGCTAGACGCTTCAATTTCGTATTATACACACGCAGTCGAATTAATGATAATATGGAATAATTTTATATAATTAATTTTTAATTTATTATGGCCTAATAAATGTGAATTCTTCAAATTTGTTTTTATCATTTGACCATCATAAATTTGTAGCCATTTACTAAGTATTAAGTTACCAAATATAAAATCCGAATCGATTTAAATTCATTTCAATATTATTTATTTATACTATTCTCTCTTCGTATCGGAAAAGACAATTAGATTATAGACTAGAAAGTTATAGAACAGTTCTTCCATTCATATAGGAGGGTAGTTGTAAAGTGTCACAAACATTACAATAGAAACTCGACTAGACCATGTGCCTCATACAGTCTGTTATCACATTTTATCTTATAGTATTTTGTAGGAAGTTAACGATAGTGTAAGAATTGTGCGGACCATAATGCCCGCTAGGATAAGTAAATGTAATCATTCCTATGGCTTGTTTTATAAATCTGTTTGTCGTCTGCTTTGCTGTGAACGCGGTATAAACGCTGGCGGTTATAACGTGACGTTGAGACATCGTGATTACGTTGTTTTTTAGATAGGTAGGTACACCTTTTGTTTGTTTGACTTTTTGCTAATAATCCTATCAATGTGAATAAATAAGGGTAGAATGTGTGCTGAATATTTTGATTTGACATTGCAATGAGTCCTATAAAGGCGACGAAGTAAAGGCACGTCTTATGACATCTCTTTTTGCGATTCTATTTTGACAATTTAGAGGCTGTGCGACAAGGATAGATATTGCAAAATATTAATTGCATCTTATTTCCCTGGATGCTATTTATATATTTATTATTATTGTTATAAAGGTGTGCTTTTTAGTGTCAAAGATATTTTATCGACGACAGACAGAAGTTTAAAATGAGCAATAATCGTTATTAATATATTTTATAATGGCATAATTCCTTCGATGTCATTAATGCTAGTCACAGTACTACTGGGTACTAGAGTTAAGAAATGTTTTGGCATTATGGCGGCATGTTAGTGTGTTTGTATGTCAATTACACGGAGATACGGAACTTTGGGTCTAATATGAGTTTTCTCACATAAACTTATCGCTATTGACGACATACTTAGCATAAGATTATAATATTTCAATGCGTAAAGGACTCATTTTGAAGAAGTTAGTCTTTTACGTATAGCTTACATTTTATATCACGTAATTTAGTTTCTCGCCTCACTCCTAGTGGTGCTGACAAATGTTATCCAAATATTATGTCGTTTTAATTTATGTAAGAAACCTCATAGATCCGACTGAAGCAAACAGAAACAAACTAACATATCGCCATTATAGTTTATCAAATCACAATATTATTGGGTATTTGGGAACATCAACACTAAAATCTATAATTTCATTATTCTTTTCAATGTTATGAAACTTCTAGAATAAAACTGAGACAATTTATGGTATCTATTGTGATTAATGTTGACGGTGTCAAAATTAAAATATGTTTATATTATGTATTGTGTTTTATTTCTTCATCCGGAGATTGATTTTAGGTTGCTGATTTATTGAATCAAATTGTGTGTGAAGAAACAGGAATAATTATTAACTACCTGCGATCCGCGTGGTTCCACTTCTGTTGGTCTTAGCGTGACGATATATAGCCTATAGCCTTCCTGGATAAATGGGCTATCCAACACCAAAATAATTTTTCAAATCGTTCCAGTAGTTCTTGAGATAAGCGCGTTCAAACAAACAAACGAACTTCAGCTTTATAATAGTAAGTAGGTATAGATAAATTTTGAAAACGAGCCAATAATGTGAGAAACTTTTAAAACAGTAGTGTTGCCTAATATAACTTTTAGAACATTAGCCATAGGTATATCGTAACGGCGTGTTTTGAAGCTTTGAATTTAAGTTAATCACCAGCATTTTGTCATAGGTCATATTGCAAAATTGGCCAAAATTATGTATCTATTCTTCATTTCAAAACTTTGTTATCTATGGAAAATATCGTCCACTCAGAGCTTTCAACTTCCTTAAAACTAATTGAATAAATATAATGTTTCTAAAATCTGTTTTGGAGTTTGTATATGGAGCAAAACTAATATTAAAATTGATTTTTGAGATAAGTATAAAACTTCTTAATCCTGAGGAGCCAGTTTTGAGGATTTTTTATTTTCAATAGGTACTAATTTTATCTATCTAAAGTAGTACAGAACTGACTAATTTGAAATTAAATACAGGAAGAATTTTTAGAATATCGTATGTAAATGTAATTATTAAAGGCTCTTAAATTCATAAGGTCACCAATCAAATTCTTTATATCTTGTTGGAATATTCGTATTTTTAAACATTTAATTTATATTGATTAGATGATAAACATTAATCTTTGGTGTCATGACATCGTTATAACAAAAATGTAACTTATGAATAAAACATAACAAAATTTTTGTGGACCGGTTCGAAGATCATGACAGGTTAACCTACATGAGGAAACTTTCTTCATGCTGATAATAATTTGTGGCGAAAACCTGTCAAAGATGCTGATTGAACGTTAAATTCCTTTTTGGTGTGGATCTTCCTAACCAGTTATATTATTTCGTAGTAAAGAATGACGGTAGTAAAATGAATAGGTTTGAATTGAAAATTTTCTCTTTTCTACCAGCCTAGATATTTTATATCCTTTTTTTATGAACAATGTAAAAACAAATAATTTTTCCATTTCTAAGCTTTTATTTACGATAGCATTTTGCTTATTTTTGTATGAAACAGTTATTCATCTAGGTTATAGGTTTAAGAGCCGTTTATCTGGTGGTATTGATTTGAAGACATGGTTAATAAATAATTTTTGGCTCATACATGATAATACCAGTAACATTAGCCAAAGCACTCCACTACAATAAAATGTAGGTATGATTGAAATTTCTAGATGCTTACAAGAATCTTGTGGATTGTAATTTGTAACCATCGCAAGGAACGAGTTCCAGCATTAGAACGCCGAAAAGTATTCATCACAATTAACCCGTAAACAAGCCCTATATTTCAAAACATGATTTTAAAAGAGCAACTACGGAGTTTCTTGCTGGTTCTTCTACTTAGAAACTGCTTTCCGAATTCCGAATCGGTGGTAAATGGTAAAACTGTTATGACGCATCTAGAAGAAGTCTACCTAATTGAATAAATGAATGTTTGAGTTTGTTTGAAACTAAGACCAGCAACAGTTTCCCATAATGAAATGCCGAAATCTCAAAGATAACGGTTTATACCTTTGATCCTATTGATATTCAGTTAGCAAAATGAGTTAGACATGAACATTGAACACCATAGCTAAACAGTCGTGATCGGCAACCACGATGAAACCCATGTTTTACCATATGGCGTGCTGCCTGTTCAATGATGCTTCTTTTGTTAATAGTATTTGTATCGATAGGTACGTGTCAACAGATTGTATGATATACATTTATATACCTACTTAATAAAAGGAGTAGATATATTGATCGTCTTCTAGCAAGAGTAGTAGTAGGTAGGTAATCGATTTCAAAGGGACCGATTTTAAGAATTATTTCACCGTTGGGTTTGTAGGTGATCCCTGAATGTTATACCCTAAATTATATGTACCAGAGAAATTTATTATCGAGCAATTTGAAAAATTCTTTTAGAAAGCTTCATTCTACCGAATAAAATGGGTTAGGTATATTTTTTATGGGTAGGTTAACTATATATTATTATAACACAAACATTTAAATAAAGTTTTATGGTTTGCTTTTTAGATGGTCGGAGATTGTTGAATTGCAAGCTTTTCTGTTATCTCTTTAAAAATGGCGCCTTAACGACACGTAATGTTCTGCGTGCAATGTCTCAATTTGCCATTCAAGTCGACAATACTTGGTACGCAACTATTTCAAAACTATTCGTAATATTAATGCCTTTTATGATTTGAAGTTTCTACTCTTGGAAATAAATTGAATAACGACTGCGTGATTTGTTATAGAGGTAATTAAATCTAAAAATCTAGACATTATAAATGCTATTAATTCATAACTTAAACTGCGTGAAATAAGTGCTAATATTGGTTAACTCTAACTGTTGAGGGTCAACTTTAAAGAAGTTAAATTTGGATATTGGAAATGGCTTCCGTTTTGAAAACATGGAATATCAGATAAGCTTTTTTGTTATAATTTATAAATGTTTGAAATCCACAGTGGTTCTTAGATCAATGAGAATATTATAGGAGTTTTTCTGAGTTTTTCTAAATTATTATTTTTTTAGGGTTATAATTTTAGGGTTGTGAAGATTTTCCTATGTCTACCTATTACGCAGAAATTGGAAAGCTTATTGTGTTTTAATAGCATGTTCACGGTCACGTTTTTATAATGAATGAACTCATGTTAGTCCAACTTGAAGTGAAGAAACGTGCGTGCCTCACCTAACACATTAGTTTAGTTAGAAGTGTGATGTAAATTATGTTATCATCGTACACGGTACAAGGAGACATAGGAATGAATATAGCTAAACATCTCAATTCAAGAGCTACCTATGTTTTTATCTTGTTTTTATATAAAATAAAAAAGCTATAGTTGGACAATTCGTTTCCCGTCAACTTTATGAAAACATAGAACCGATTTTATTATGAATCTTTTCTCAATATTATGATCCTCAAAAAGTATCTAAAAGCAAAATGTATATTAAAAATTGGTTGCAAAATGCGATTGTCTTCACAAATTAAATTATGTTTCGCAATTAATAAGTAGTTGGGTATTTTATTTATTGTTTGCTCATATTATTATTATGCATGGAATTTTTATTATATATTAATAATTGTAAACACCAGGAGACCGAGAGAGGAAAAAGGCTAGGTAAGTATTTAATAATTACCTAACTAACTACTTTGTTTTAAATATTGTTATCCTAAGTAGGATTGAGGACGTAGGTACTGATTTCATTTAAAATTTTGTAAGCAACATTATGAGAATAATATACATTCTGTAAGACGACAGAATATTGATTAAGATTCCAGTAAAAGTAAAATACCACCTGATTGATAGCAAATAACGACTGCTATGAATAAAATTAAAAGTTGCAATTAAATGACATCATTCATAATACAAGACCTTTAGCTATCCTGTCTACATAAATAAAACATGGCTAGATCATTCAATAACATGCGGATAAAAACAATTCAAGAAAAAATCAAAACCAGTTATCGTATGGAGCTTCACAAAAAATCTGTTCAAAGTTCAATATTCAAGTCTCAAGATTATAGGTACGTGCCTAATATTTAGATAATTGGATACTTGTGCCAATTGCTGAGTTTTTGCGCTCATCTGTCATTGGAGAACAATCCATCGCATGAATGTGGAATAGTTAGATGGAGCGTAGAGGTATCTCTGTGTGTATACGATGCCGAATATCGAGGCCGGGGTCCGTACCGCCATACTGCGATGAATGTGATTGGACCGACACAGCTTGATACTTGAGGGTGAGCTTTTGCTTCATAATGTGTAAAATGGTAAAATGTTGCTATCTTTTTTCTGTTTAATGGAGAAAAATTAAATCTAAATTAAACATTGAATTTTTAATAAAATATTAAATAGGTGCAAAAAACACAAGGCTGAATAAACAGCAATACATATTAATCCTTCCTGTCTTATTTCCGTGACTCATATTTTGAGTTATTTAGATCAGAAATAAACAATTGAAGAATAGAACATTAAACTATAATATTCACCAAATAATAAGTGGAAAGATCCTTTAAGTAATAGTCTTAAAAATATCACAAAGTATCAAAATGTTGAATCGCAGTTTCAAGTAAGTAAAGGTAAGCTCGGCGCGGGCGCAGGCCGCAGCGTGTGACGTGTCTCCACTTCTCTTCCTCTAGTAAACCGCGGACAGTCGCGCGAACTTGACGTGTGTTCGGAACATACGACCGATAAAACTAATTACTGCTAATTGGTGTTACATTACGCAGTGTGGAATTGATTTTAAAATTCACGAGATTTACGTCTATCAAACACTCGCCCGAAAGCTCAAAATCGTTTGCGAGGACAGTGAAGTTTCGTTTTCAGTGCACTTTATTACTTTTGGTAAAATTTTGTGAATTTTGGAAGTTCGCGTGCTAACGGACGGATTGGTAAGTGGTTGTTGCGTTATAATTGCCATAACTCAGGAGATTTCGGCTGTCGAATCGGTGTTGCATGTAAACGAGTGAAGTAAATTACTAATAAAAAGTTATTGCGAAATAAAATTGAGGCGATGTTCACTTTCCTTAATATAACTTGTTTGCGAAAAAGGTTGACAGCTTTGTGTACGTAAGTGAAATTGTATTGGAGTAGAATGAAGCTTAAAGGCTTAAAAGTAAGGTGTAAAAATAGCCCACAGCGCGTTGACCTCTTCACCTCAGATTTTCACAGCAATGGCGGTATATGAGTAACTGTATCGAAGCCTTATCCAACGCCTAAGCGTATTTTGAATAGTAACGCACCTTGCCTAGTAAGGTGTATGAGATTGAACGCTTTATTTATTTTGGATTAATAAATTATACCTAACTGTTTTACTGCTTTATCTTGGATAAACGTTGCATTTATCTACCCGCTAAGATGTAATTATTTTTATCGTTTGAACCATAGAGGTAAGCAGCGGCTGTCAACTTTTTGTGATATAAGTAATATTTTGTTCCGTTGTTGTTTGTTTTTAACGTCAATAACAGCTTTTCATTTAAGTTAAAAAAAAGGTAGGTTATTTATTTGAGTCACTATTTAATTTACTTCTTATAAGAATTAAAGGGGCCTAATAATACCTAATTATCAGTATCTTATCTGAATTCACATTAAAATAAACCTGTAAGTAGGTAGTTCAAATGCCTGTTTTTTAACCGGCGCCGTTTTGGTACGTAAATGAAGCAGAGGGTCTGCTTAAAGTAATTATCCACATTTCATATACCTATATACGTATTTAAATATGTACAATTAGTAGCTTTTTCCTTTCACTCCAAAAAAAAGTTAGCAAAATAAGCACATGCACCTGATTCTGTCAAATGGCCAAAGTCAATCGGATATTCTGAATTGAATTAGGTACCTATGTACCTACATAGTAAGTAAGTACCTACTTACAAGTTACATTATAACATCTGAATTATGTGTAAGTGAAGGAAAATCTTATTTATATGTAGGTATCACACAAAGAAATCACAATCCGATAAGATCTTATCGCTCTGGAAAACTAGGTACATAATATTATGATTTGGTAGGCACATAAACAATATAGGTATACCTAATCTAAACTACCTATATGCTATATATATACGTGGTATCAGAGATTCAAATTATAAATCTTTATATTATTTACTAGCGGTCCGCCCCGGCTTCGCCCGTGGTACATATTTCGCAATAAAAGGTAGCCTATATTCTTTCTCAGGGTCTAAAGATTATCTGTGCCAAATTTCATCAAAATCGGTCCAGTAGTTTATGCGTGAAAACCATACATACATACATACAAACCTTTCCTCTTTATAATATTAGTATAGATTACTAATACCTATTGGTTTACCTATAATATGAAAATGAATTACAAAATACGAACCTAAATCACGAAATTTTGTAAATTTATACAACCTGTTTTTAAAGGTTATTATGAATTGGGTAAAGTTAGGTATTTTTCTTAACTCGACGAACGTTTATGTACCTACGTATTTTTTTAATTGTTTAACTTTAAAAAAATCAATTTATAAGCATTACCGAAAAGTAAAAGCATTAAATTCTATTTTTTATTCCGACAGGTAGTCGGTATGTAGGTTGGCAGGTACTTAAATATTTTACTTTGTCTCGTCCTCATTTTTAAGGATTTTAAACAAAAGATATTGCAATAAAATTCAAACATAAAATATTATTCTCTGAAGGCTTCAAAACAAACATAAAAAATCTGGTAAAAAGTAGCGATTTCTAGATATAGGTAATAGAGATCTCTAGACGCATACATAGTATTATCGTAACAATCTTATATTTAGACTCACTTACATTTTTGTATTTTATAAGGTATTACTTAAAAATTGTGTAACTAGCAGTTTTCTCGTGACGAACATATTTTGTTATTTTGTCCGATAACAAGAAATAGGTACAAATAAATTACCTATGAATAATTTTAAATTCTGTTGCATATAGTCAAATCGATAAAATGGCTCATTTATAATTCAAAAACAACCTTTTAATATTTTTATGATAATGTACTGAGGACACCAATAAATTGCCAAAGTGGTAAAATGTGACGTCATTTACATAAGAACTTCTTTATATAAAACACAATATTTTTATGCATACCTACGTTGTACCTATAATAATAAAACCTATGATTAGTTTCATAGTGAGAATGATTTACGAAGGCACAGATAATAATTATTGAAGTATTCAATATTGAGGTGTTACGAAAGTATAAATCATCAACAATGTTATAACATTGTTCTTTTATTTATAAACAATTAGAATTGTTAACAAACAATGATACATTTTAAAGATGAGTCGTAAGGTTATGCAGGTAGAATTAAATGTTTTGATATCATAAAGATGCAACAAAATAAAATGCTTTTTACGTTTGTATCATTACTGTTAAATATTTTATGCCAATATCAATTTTTATTAAGATTTCAAAAGGAATGTAAATTTGTGAAAATATAGAATTACTCCCTTTATTTTGGCTGGTATATATTTTTTTATGTTTGAGTTCAAGTCAAGTCAATATTTATTTCTATTTTACTTATTAGTTTAATTCTACATATTTTGAGAATAAATGAAGGCAAACATATTTTATTCCTCCTAAAATCTTAATAGTTAGATTTTATGAGGAATAAAATAGGTTCATGTTGTATTTGAAAGTGATATGTATTACGAATGCGCTAGTCGTATACAAAAGACGTCAACGCTTAAATGTAGAAAGTCCATTTCAAAATAAATTAGTTTTCTCATTTCATTGTCATGTTCCTTGAAATTCTTATAATATCGATTAATATTTACAATATTTAAAGCCAAGGCTTTTTATACTCCAAGTTTTCCATGATTAATTGCAACATTTATATTAATATTATAAAGCTAAAGATTTTTATTGTGCTTACGCTTTAATCTCAGGAACCACGGGTTGATTTGAAAAAAAAGAAACTGAGATAGTCTATTTATCGAGTAAAGCTATAGGCTATGTACTCTTATACCAATTGTAGCGGAGCAATTCTACCTAATATTGCTGATGGAAATTTTCTCCTCTATCAGATATAGTCATATGAGTAACTTTAATTCGTCTAACTTGCTTTAAACGTAGCTTTCTCACATTAATATTATAAAACATTACAGCCTGAGGCAAACGTTACTCGATGATTAGTTGATGACTTTCTAAAGTTAGTTAGGCCTATTATTTTTATGATGATATATATCTCTGTGGATTGTGAATTGTGATATAATAGTTTTTTGTAAGCCTCCGACTGATGAACTTATCGTTTTACTCAGTTTTATGAATAGTTGAACCAAAAACCTGTTACAATTTTTCTTATAAGATTGTACCGAAAATTAGCACAAAGCTTTCAACTGTTGCCGGTTTAGAATAGAAATAAACTTGTCCTCTAAAACAATGCATAGATACATTTACACAAAATACATTATCAATAATTAAAATGAGTAAATATTAATTTGCTAACCTAGCCACGTCTTTCTTAACGAATTTTTATAGATACTTACTTATTCTGTTCTCTGTAGATATCTATAAAAAACAGTTACATAAAAACCAATGAGACCACCCATTCGGTTCTAATTTATAAGATGTATTTCGTTTCGTACAACGTTTTTAGAAAACAATAACTTACATGTTTATCGTATGATGCTTTCATATCGTCATTTAGTCCTTACGACATATGCCCGATACTGCTAACCCTTTTTATTTTATTATTTCAATTTTGGCTTCATAAATAGCATATAACATCAAGAAAAATTGATTATCGCGAGAGGAAATGGGTGCAAGCTGTAAAAATATTATGCCAACGGGTGTATAATATGTAGGTAAGCATAAATAATGCGATTAATTACCTACTTTTTCTAGTCGTATTTTTACAATAGACCAAATTTTGGGTGTGTGTGTGAATATGGGCAATATTTGAACATGTGTCAGAGATTTTATTAAAAAAAATATGCACCGTATGCACCGTATATGCCTATTACCTAGGTACTTATATAATAAAATACTGCGTTTCATTTAGAAATTCAGTCTTGCTGAAATATACTTTTCTATTCAACCACACTGTCGCAATTAATATTATGTTTTGCGGTTGAAAGCTTAGACAAAATGTCATAAGCATGTTGTAATTAAGTAAAAATAGTAAAAGTTGAAAAATATCTCTCGACCTTGGAAAGATATTATTTTCATCACAATTGTAGACTATGATTGATGCTTGCTTTAAATATTTTTCACGATAAGACAAAAACTCATCCACTGACCTATAACTGTAGGAATTTTATCAATATTTCTCTTATAATAAAATATTCGAAGCAAAAATGTCTCATGTGTTACTTTGTAGGTATCTAGGTAAACATTAAGGTAACAGGAAACTTAGGTATAGATTAAAAAATAAAGGGTCGATGTCAGTATTAAATTTTATATTTATTAAGGAAGGAAATTATATATTTGCTTTTCAATTTGTGTCATTGCTTTGCAAATAAATAAGCCTCCAAAAGAAACTAAGTAAATGAGGACTAAAATATTCGATTCGCTTTCATTGTTTATGTCCCTTGTTGGCATTTGTTTATGGTCTTGATTCAATGGAAGCCAAGCTCAGCCCTCAGGTGACTGCTCTTCATCTCTAAATATAGAAACATTCTTCCATTCTATTATTGTGGTTGGAGGCTTTTACCTACACTAATTTTTATATAGAGCAAAGATTTGTATATAGGTAAGGAATAAGCTTCAAAACTGCTCAAGCGATGTTGAAAATACTTTACCTTTAGAAAGCTAAATTTTTATAGAGAATCTTACATTTTTTTTTCTCGAATCAGCCCGTATTTGATAATCTATTGCTTTCATTATCTTGTTAAAGAATCTACCTTTATATCAAACTTCAAGTACTGCGTACCTACTTATTACATTATATTTTAATACTAACTAAAATACTAGTAATTTATATAAGTTTCATCTTTGAGTTGCGTCTTTACCATTTATCGCTTACGTCTTACGACGCATTGCTACGTCGTCTCTAACCTTTTGCCAAAATCTCACAAAAAATTTAGAAGTTAATTGACTTGCGCACTCGCAAAATATGAGTTGACTAATGGTTTTCTTGATCCCAAAACCAAGCATTACTCAATTGTTTAAATACTTTTAAAAGCAATCGCTTCGTTAAAATCTCTCACTCGGTTGCTAAGTTTCTTCTAGGGAACTAAAATTACACTTAGTTTTAAGATAATTAGAATTAAGTCACAAAATTTCTTATAAAATAGGTACCTATTGATTCTTCTTAATCAATACTACCTATTAATTAGAACGAATTTATTATCCCTATATTGTATCCCTATGAAACTATGCTATATTTACTAAGAATCATATCTATACTAATATTATAAAGCTGAAGAGTTTGTTTGTTTGAACGCGCTAATCTCGGGAACTACTTGTCCGATTTGAAAAATTCTTTCGGTTTTAGATAGCCCATTTATCGAGGAAGGTTATAGGCTATATAACATCACGCTACAGCCAACAGGAGTGGAGCTGCGGGGGTGAAACCGCGCGGAGCAGCTAGTTAGTAGATAAATTTAGACGTAGGTATAAACTTTAATAACATAATTTGACATTCATCAAATGCGCATCAGATATATTTTAATTAAATACACATCACGGAACATTATAAACCCATTTTCACCTAATCCGGTACTGCGTGCGGATACATGCATGCGTTTTGAATACTAAATCAATAATGATTTCATTCATCCGGTAAGTATTTTCTAATTTGAAATAAGCAAAATAAAACACAATTTTACGGTGACTGTATTTAAAATTAATGAAAAATTGATGCTCATTCTGTGTTGTAGATACCTTACTAGCTGGCCGACCAAATGTTTGACAAAAAGGTTTTTAATTAAGGCAAAGTATAAGATAAGGTTGGATAAGCCATCCGTCCATTATAAATCCTTGCGTGTAATAAACCGTCTTTAAAAATCCCAACATAAGATTATCAAATCTTTGTTGCTTGCAAACATTTTCATGCATTTTTTTCATATTTAGGTAGAAAATGAGCTCATCTCATTTTAATATA
This sequence comes from Colias nastes, assembly GCA_907164665.1. NCBI lineage: Eukaryota > Metazoa > Arthropoda > Insecta > Lepidoptera > Pieridae > Colias > Colias nastes. The sequence goes on from CAJQZM010036370.1 coordinate 18,914, forward strand.
AAAAGGTCACTAATACGTTGCAGAAACTCTTTCGAAATCTTTGAACTAAATGCATAAAGCGCACGTAGGTATATTGAATATTCTTATCACAAATAGTTACGTAAATAGGTTAATCCAATAATTTTAATTAATTGTTTACAACCTATATTTTGATCAATTTTCCATGAGGAAATAAGGTTGCGCAATAATTTTTGATGGCAAATATTTCAAATTTTGCATAATTTGTATCAAATCACGAATGGTCTAAGATCCGGGATTAGAAAAATATACCCTCATCTGTTATTTAGATGAGTTTACAAACTAACTATAACTTTTTTAGTTTTTTAACAACAATTAGTGTAATTAGCAACATTCACAGCTAATTTATAGGCTAAAATTAAACTTGTTCAGGTGAAATTAAAAAACCTAATTAACTGCCATACTACCCACTTATTTTGATTAATTAAACTTGAACATTTCTTATCATTTGTTTCTTCTCCATACACATTAATAGTTAAACATAATTAAATAAATATTTATGTATATTTTATGCTCTACATCTTATTCTACATTGTAACAAAAATAAGGTTACGTGTGAGGTCATTTCATTGTCTATTTGGCATCGCGGGCACACAAGATGGACCTTATCTTCGGATTAGTGTATCTTTATAATCCTTTTGAGATAATAGTGTGATTAAACCGTGGTGTATACGATGTTTGTATCAAGAGAAGGCCATGGAATATTATACACGATACACAAACTGTAAACTGTAAGAATATTACACGGTACACAAACTGCCTTTATTTTATACTTCTTGTTAAACAGTTTTTTTCCTACAGTTTTTTTGTAATTAATATATTACTTTATATGTTTATCTACCATATTTAAATCAGGACTGAATTATATTATTTAAAGCAATTAAAACAAAATTTCCTGCCTGTTGTAAAAATCCTACATTCAAGGATATAAAATATTATCATGCCTAATCAATAAAGGTCAACAAATCTCATAATTTATATATCTAAAATTTTGAAAAATTACATTTTTTAAATATGTAGGTATAATAATCGGCTTTCACTTTGTCAAGTCTAGTTTAATATAACAAGTAATAAAAATATAATAAGACGCTGTTTATATGTTTTATATATTTTAATTTTCTCATACACGGATACCTAAATATTGTGAAGTTTACGAAACAAAGAAAGTTTTATTGTATATCTTACTGTGCATTTACATCAAAAGAACATAGAGCTAGAGATAGAACAAGAGCATTATTTTGTGATCTTTTAGCGTAAACGAAAACTCGTATTCAGTGTTGTTCAGTATAAAAACATTGCATAGAATTTTTTCGAACGCACTAAGAACAACGAAAGAATGCTCTACGCACTGCTCTACGCCTGTTTACACTAAAATAATTTGACATAGGTAGTGGGGTTAGATTGAGCATTCGCTTGTTTGATGTAAATGTACCGTTAAAAGCTATACTTTAACTAAAAGGCAAATGTTATCTGAACATGAATAAAAGCTTTATTACTTCACTTTATATGAAATTTACTCAAATATTTGTCTCATTTCAGATCTCCTGCCACGTTATTTGGAATCTTAATTGGTAAGTGCGTCAGCGATGATATTTAAAATATTACATAACTTGGTATTTAGCACACGTATAATTAATTCACTAATAGTTTGTAATATATGCGGATGAATCTAGTTTATTCAAAAGATTTCATCAAGATTGATTGCATTATTGTATTTTGAAGCAGTTCTGATGTTGAACATCAATAAATTAAACTATTTTTTATTCGGCCCAAATTTTATCTAAATTATTGTTTTTATTAATTCATAGGTTTTTTTCTTAACCTTTGATATTTTGTAACAAGTGTATGCGATCAAGTGAATTTTATTTACCTATAAGTTAAAATAACTTATTTTCCTTAAATTTGTAGATATTACCTACATTATTTATAAATTATAACATTATTTACAATAAATAAATATACCAGATTCAAACGGGCAGAAATTATTAATTATGTCTTTGTATTATACTTCGTTTATTACCTTACGTAATGCTCTATCGCTCTATGTTAATATAAAATTTGCTTCGACAAGTGCAATGGCCAGTTCCCACAATAACACATAATATACAACACCGTTCAAAAAGTTTCAAACGTGTGAAATATAAACATGAGTGAAAGTAGCATGCGTAAGCCAAAATACCTGAATTCTTGATAATAGTTTACAAACGGAACGCAATGTGAACTTTCGATTTCTGAACGTGTATACACTTTTCTTTCGCATGTTTATAACAGCACAGTATAAGAAAAAAAAATGCGCGCGAAAATAGATAGGTGTTGTAAGAATTCTGGAGAAAATGAAATATTTTTATGAAAGTTTCAAAACTTTATTTAATGCCTTAAAGTAGGTAAATATTGTGATTAAATTTCAAAGGTTTTAGTATGAGAAGAGGCATATACTTAAATAAATAATTCAACTCATAATAAAAAAAAGAAACAGAATAATTATTCATTTAGATACGTGCCTAAGATGTTTTATACCTGTTTTCGTAAGATACATTTTAAGAATGTAATAAGATTAAAAGATAATGAGGAAATTTATGAGAGTGTAAATTACGTTGATTAACATATTTTAAATTCACGGTCGTATAAAGTGTTTATTTCGTGTAACTTATATGAGGACATATGATTCGTATCATATTTACCTATTTTTTATATTTAATGTCACATATCATTAAGGCACAGATAATAATCGTTTCGTAAATTAAGGTTTTGAGGTGACAAGTCAGTTACGTATAAGGCTAGACTTCTTGAAGGTAATATAAAAATACTACTTAATTATGTAGGTTAGGATATGGTTATGATATAAACGAAATTTAATATGTATTAAAAGTAGGGATGGGCCGAAGTTCGTTTCACATTCGGTTTAACCGAAATTCGGCACATTAAACCGAATTTCGTCATTCGGCCGAAATTCGGTTCATAATACCGAACTTCGGCCGAAATTCGTTACATCATCGTCATAGTAGTAGGTGGACCAGCATACATACATATCACGCCGATATCCCTTGCGAGAGAGAATGAGCATCGATAATAATTATGTTCAATTAAAATAATTTATTTAATTATAGGTTTAGTTAGGTGAAATGTATTATGAAGTCACAAACTTTATTATTTCGTGAGTATTCAAAGTCAATGGAATTATATTATTTTAATGAAATAAAACGCAGAATTAGGTATGAAAAGGAAATAATTATTTATTTTTAATCATACATAATGTTAGGTAATCATAACATGAATGACTCATTGAATAAAAGGCGGGAAGATCTGCCGAACTTCGGCCGAACTTCGGCCGAAGTTCGAATTCGGCGTTGTCATGTACCGAATGTTCGGCCGAAGTTCGAATTCGGTTCAATCCACATTCGACCCATCACTAATTAAAAGGAAAATTATATGAAAAAATCTATGGACCCCTGGCTATAAATATAACTATACAATTCTGTAACCACAAAAATTCTCAAAGTGTGAAGTATTTATTTTCTACAGTTCTACCATTTTGTTATCCTAAGTTTTTGTTTATTAAAAATATTTGTATGTAATGTTGCTCTACAAGAGCAAACAATTTCCCCAACTTTATGTAAAATTTCCAAATTTACTTTAAAATATGTAAATGGCCGAAAAATTACTGTTTCTGACGAAAGCATTTATATTTATCACCAGATATTATCCACACCATTAGATAAAGGATACGAGAAAGTAGGTAATTTTCTCAAATCAATTGTTTTCACTATATCGCGTGAATGTTAACAGTAAAAGTGAATCCAGTCAGGTGTAGCTGTAGGCGTATTAAATCCACTCATACTGATTTGCCTATTATATTGTTAAGAACACGGTATTCGCGGATTACAGTTAATAATAATCCGAAAAATTGTTAATGATTTTGACACTAATTCTCTTCTAACAATAAGCGTAAATTTGTGTTAATTTTGAAGTAGAAAGTATTGTTTGCTTTTGTCCTAAAATTGTATGTTGACAATGTGTTGTTTATCGGTGGTATTTAAAATATTTGTCTGGGTTTCAATCCGTTAAAACTCAAATATTTAGGTACTCAAATTGACGTAGGATTTTCTTAACTTATTTTTTGTTGGGAATACAGGCCAAAGCCTTCTTTTGTATACATTGAATTAAAAAAAGGAAAGTTTAAAAATGTCTTCTTCATCTTTTAAATATCTACTATCATCACTATCACTACATAGTATAAAACAAAGTCACTTTCTCTGTCCCTATGTCCCTTTGTATGGTTAAATCTTTCAAACTACGCTACGGATTTTGATGCGGTTTTTTTTAATAGATAGAGTGATTCAAGAGGAAGGTTTTAGTATATAATTTAGGTATTAGGTTTAAGTCAAAGCGGGCGAAGCCGCGGGCGGTAAGCTAGTACTTGTATAAATGTTAAAATATGTTATGACGATTCAAAAGTGCTTCTAGAAGAAATCTAATTGAATAAATAAATGTTTGAGTTTACATTTAAAAGAAAACTATAATTTGCTTGCAATATTATAAAAAAAAATCAAACTTCTCTTTCGCATTACTCTTACCGAATAACTAAAGGATTTTACTGAATGTATCAGTAAGATAGAATTGTTTACGGTTCGATATCAACATTATCTAAAGTCTAAAGTAAAGCGTACCCAGGGCCAGATATCTCCTATTTCTACGGTATTCGTAAACTTGTTTGGTTCAAAGTACAGTCGCGTCGTGCGCACATAAAGAAAGGGTTATGAATATTTTCTTCTTTTAATTGCACTTTTTATATAATTTTATTTACTAATAAACTTTTGTAGGTATCTTCGCTTTAGATATACTAAAATATTTTTATTACCAACTACCTATAAACTAAGTAAAATTATGCATGGAACCTTTTTTTGTGTGTTCTCCATGTTTTATGAAGTAAATATACTTTTTTTACAGTTCATATATCAAAAACGACTTCTTATTAAGAAAAAATCCTTAATATTTAAGCATTGTGTATTCGATTGTACACTGTTACTTTTCACGAAACAGGTAGGTGTGTCTGGCACGTTAATGTTTCAAGTTCGATTCTTGATCGCGTGCCTCGATGTTTTTTGTGTTTTTTTTTTTACTTTTGAGAGTTGTATAGGGCTCGTTTTTAATAACTTTGAGCGTTGGAATTTGATCATGATTTGAGAAGTGCATGTCATACGATATTTGGTTACATAGTTGGGTTACATGCCTTGTTACTATGGCGATAAATCGTAAAAAATTTATTACGGGTTTTTCAATACTTTTGTAAGTTTTTTCTTATTACGTACTTTCTTAAATCGGGTAAAGTTAAAACGCGTTAATTGATAGAGCAAGTACATAATACAAAATGCTTAGCAACAGAGAAAAATAGATTTCTTAAAATAACAAAACAAAGCCTACAGGGAAGTGCCTCCAAGGTTTTAGTGTCGCAACGGTTCAGTGATAGCGACAACCAAGCAAACATTATCACCAAGTGGTAAATATGCCAGCCTATGTCACGTATAATATAACAAGGCTACGAATTCTGATATTAGTGTAATAGAAGCCTGTACACGTTTTCAATTACCCATAGTAAATGAAATCATTGTCCGATTTGGCAAGCATTCGGTCGGCTTACGGTACCGAGCGGTCAATTAAAATGAATCGATTCTTCCGTGGCATTGCGTAACTAGTGGTCACTTTTTCGGTTAGTTACAAATTGTAACATGTGTCTGGACTAGTTAAATATTAAAACCGTTTTGATTAACGCCTTTAAATAATGAAAATGGTTCTTTGTTATAAGCTCTTTTGAGTTTGAGGTTATTTAAAGTGAGCAATGTTTATTTCGAATAAAAAATACTAATGAAAGAAACTACTGCCTTCAGTATTTAATATTGTTATAGTAATATTGTTATATAGACAGGCAAGAAGAGTTAAACGTCGCCTTGCATGCACTTATTCAGTTTCTTTTCTCTGGTTTTCATATCAATCGTATTCTGCTATTTTATTATAACTGGTGTTTTCAATTCGCTATCAGTTTTGATTAAAATGGCAATAGCGGACGTTATAATTGTAACGCGTAAGAAAGCCATAAAGTATGTTATTAGCATTAGAATGTGAAGTGATCGTATTCTCGTCACGAACAAACCGACCTTCAGTCTGTCGCCTTATGTGTATATAGTGAAACCTGAGAGCGGTATGAAAAATATGATATGTGATGAATAAAAAATATTACTAACATATTAATCCGGCACGACGTTAAAACTGTTAGCGAAAAGTTACTGGCCATTTAAAAATAAAAAGGGATTAAAAGTAAACAAAATGAAAAAGAAAATTAGATCTCAAAGCGGTATTTGGATCCGATTCTCTGCGACGATAATTCCAATACAAAAATGATATAAACATTAAATTTCGATACATAAAACTCAGTATACCTACATTTCAGTTCACTGATATTATAACATTAAAAATCGACTTATAATAAAAAATATTGTTTTGCATTGGTCATTTTGTCCTTCCCAACGCAAGCCTGATTTGTTGATGATTTCATATCCAAATATAATTTTATAAGATGTTATTCCCCTCGTTCTTATCTTCTTGTATGACTAATACAAATATATTTATATGAAGTTTATGCAAGCAGATATAAAGCCCAAGCATTTTTCGACGTAAATTTAATGAAAAATGTTCAAAAGAATAGTTTTTACAACAGTTTTTTCGATAACGCATAATATAGGTATTCATAGAACGATCTAGAAGGAATTTGCTTAAAAGCGATAAAGCGGCTACGTGTACACAAATGTTCTTGTTTTCAAATAAAACGTTTTGATTTCAAGAAGTATCGATGAATATTTAGTAGTAAGGTACTTACAAAATTCTACAGCTCGACTTAAGTAACAGGTGCAAACTAAGCGGTGGGCGTATACAAAGGTAGTGTTACGAAATCTATAAATTATTCATTAATTTTCGACTTGCTCATAAATTATGTTACCCTAGTATACAATGTGGTAAATTCAAGTGATACATCTATTCTATACTATAATAATATTATAAAGCTGAAGAGTTTGTTTGTTTCTTTGGACGCTCTAATCTCAGGAACTACTGGTTCGATTTGGAAAATCTTTCGGTGTTAGATAGCCCATTTATCGAGGAAGGCTATAGGCTATATATCATTGCGCTAAGACCAACAGGAGCGGAGCAATACGGGTGAAACCGCGGAGCACAGCTAGTATAAAAATATAAGCGAGTCTTATACACAACGGATGAGAAAGTCCATGCAAAACCGAATGTCCCTTTAACACATATAATTTAGTTTAAAACTACATATGTTCAAATAAAATACAACTTTCCTTTTCATAATATCGCCACAAAACACGTATTCAAGCGTCAGTGAAATGAAACCTTACATTTTCCCACCTTGAGAGTGACCTGCGTGGCGAAAGCACAAGGCTTTGAAAGATTTTACTGCTGTTTTTGAAAGACTTGATTACTTTGTGGGGAATAAAATACAATGTTCTAGTATCACTGTGAAGTGTACATAGTTGGTGATTTATTGCCATTACATATTATTGGTTAACTATGTTTACGGGTGTGAGAGAAAGGAAACTAACAATTCTTTGCACTTTTCATGTTATTATAAGCTGATATTATAAACTTAAGTAATTTTATCCTGTCACCAATATTTGGTCCCATAAAAATAGGTTCTTCAGGATTTCTAACGTTTCTTCTGAAATATGCTTAGTTATATACTTTTCACTATTAGGACAATCCAGGATGGAAGATTTGTTTAATTGAAAATCGTGCATGTGTAAAAAAAATCTATCTACATGATTTTGTCGATGAAAAACTTTCATTGAAAATTGCAAATTCAGGTAGAGTTGAACATCAAAGAATGAAGAAATGAAGTTTAATACTATCACAATAACATATAATTACACTAAATAGCTATTACGAATAAAAAGTTAAAATTTATAGCACTATATGAAAAATATAATCTCTATGCTAAAAATTGTATTAATTACCGTGGGTGTTTTTAAAATTAACGATCATGTTATCGCAATCGTGTCGGTATCGTATCGTGTAAAAAGGAAGAAGATTGCATCCTAACTTTCACTAATGGTTATTGCTTCCACTGCAATTTTCAATTAATACAAGTCGTACGGTTAATAGGTTGTATTAAGTCGTGTTCCGCCCGCCATCTGTTTTGATGTGAAAGGAGACAAACTTGGGGAAAGTGTGACGATTGCGTATTCGCAATGTATTATAGAAATACAAACATGTGTGTTGTTTCTGCATGTTACATGTGTTCAAATATATTCGATACCAAATGTTCGCTAGAAATGTTAAAGAAATTGTGCAATAAATATCCTCGTTTTTTTTGTCAAATCGATTTGAGCCAAAAACTTAATATTTTAGAAAATTCTGTCATATAATTTGTGTCAATAAACATACTTTTAATCAAGGTAAAAACTGGAATTAAATCAAGTTTAACTAGTAGAAAATGTCACATACCGTTTGTACATATTGTAGCATATTTAACCTTTGTTTTATTGTTTAAGTCTTGTCTTGATTACATTTTTATCTCAGCCAATCTAGTTTCGGCCAAACGTGATTGCTAGTTTATAGTTTAATGATTGATTTATACGAATAATAATTAGGATCCAGGCGAACGGTTGCCTTCCAGTCAAGGTGAGGCGGTCGACATTCCACCAGCCATCGTCTATTTTCGTTTTTCTCGATATGTTTTCATGTTAAAGGTCGGTATATCTCGGTGATGTATTATGCATTGAATTTTAAATGAAACGGGGATAGAATATTCTAGACTGGTTTGTGTATGTTCGTCTTCATCACAGTTGATAAAACAAAATTTAAAAAAGAAATACATATTAGTTTAGTAATGTGAATTTGTACTAAAAATAATACTTGGTTCAAGTTGTTATTTATAAATTTATAAAGAATAGAAAAAATTCGATCACGAGGCGGGACTC
>CAJQZM010036372.1:0-15377 GCA_907164665.1 Colias nastes
AAAAAAAAGAATATAAATAACATTACTTACTTCAATTTCGGGCACAATTTCCTCGAGTATTTGTCCAAGTTCATAGTGGCCACGGCTTTAGGTCCGAACGATGTCCTGAAAGTTTCCGGGGTTTGATTCTGGAAGATGGAGTCCTTCAAAATGACGGCCAAATTAAAGATGGCTTCCACTGGGCCCATGGCGTTCGCCATTTTGAGCATTTGCTCACAGCCCTCTTCGGTTGTAATGTCGTGGGTTGAGATTTGGACATCTGCTCCATATCCTGCCCAAGCCCTGAGAAAAAAATCAAAATCGTTTTTTCTTTGTTTTTTTTTCTGGTGTGGAGTGAGTTTCTGGTTTGTGAGGATGATCGATGATGTAACATAATGATTGTGATAAGCTACAATTATTATTAGTTGTGAAAAAAATATGTCATCAAGGAAGGAATTGCGTCGTATAATATCTACAGTCACATTCTACTACTATTATTATGGTTATTTATTGTCGGCGAATATATTATGGTAGGTGATGTTTAGCTAATGGAAGTGATAATGGGACATATTGAAGATGATGGATGATATTTTATTCAAGATAATGGTGATGATTGATGAACAATCCCTCTTCGGCGTTTTGTATCCACTAGTAATATTTCTTCTCGAAATAAGCAACACCTTCAAGCTTATCATTACTGATCTTTAGCAACTAAGAATATTACTGATAATGATTGGTGATGATCGATGATGAAAGAGACCCATACTGATTTTGGTGATAATAAATGATCATCAACTCACCTCAACCTCGACGCCTGGTATCCATTAGTGATCCCTCTTCTAGAAGTCAACAACACTTTTCTAGCTCCACGCAAAATGAGCCAATCAGCGAGCTCAAGACCGAAGCCTCCAAGACCACCAACCACTACGTAGCACAAGTAATCTTCGCACATGTACCTGGTAGAGAATATAATCTATACTTCTATACTAATATTATAAAGAGGAAAGTTTTGTAATTATGTATGTATGTATGGTTTTAACGCATAAACTACTGGACCGATTTCAAAAATTCTTTCACCATTAGAAAGCTGCATCTTCACTGAGCAACATAGGCTATATTGCATTTTCAAAAAAATTAGAGATCCTTACCAAAAATGCAATAATGTAACCCAAGGTGTAAAAAATTCCTTAATAAAAATTCTGTCGCGTGCGCTGCGGAATCTATGCCTTGAAGTACGAGGATGGTTCTTATGAAAAAAAACGTAAACATGTAGGTACCACGGGCGAAGCCGGGGCGGACCGCTAGTGTTAAATAATCACTTAGACTTAAATTCAAGTTAAGTTAAACTTAAATTATCACTTAGACTTAAATTCGAGCTTATACTGTAGCTCAAACTCAAAACAAACATTCAAAATGAATTGGCATATACGTTATAATGAACTGAGTTACCGCTATTATTTGTTATTAAATTCAAATCAAACCAATTTATTAGGTACATACGTGATCATGAATTTAAATTAAAACGCTTACTTAGAGGTAACCTCGAGCTCAAAGGTCGAGTTTAAACTTTAACGCAAGATTAAGCTAAAACTAAATATTAAAATAATAATATTGCAGGTTAATAAATCGTAAAAAACATTTTCTTTGACCTATTTAAGAAACTTGAGTTATGCACAAATTTAACCAAGACTATTGATGATTATTGATATAAACTTTAAAGTAACGTAGCCAAAAACAACGAAAAAGTAAAAATAACTAACCTAGGTAGAGCGTTTAAAGGCATGGCTGTTGGTTTGACTGGACGGTTTGTGCGTTCTGCATCACGGATCTTTACAATTACCTAGAAAACAAAAATAAATGATTTAATTCTCGTGAAGATGATGATAAGAATGGTGATCATGAGGATGATAACGATGTAGATTCTACTATTGTTTTTATTTTGATGATGAGTAATGATGATGTTAAGCTCACAACTATAGCATTGGTTGATGCTGAAAATAATGATGATTTCGATGATGAGAACTTAATAATTATGATGATAATGATAAAATAGAGCTCAAATTCTTACTTAACAGATAAAATGTGGATAATGACAAAGACGTATGCAATATTGACAATAATGACTGTGGTGATGCTGATGAAGTGAATAAGAATAATGGTTATATTTTCAATAATTTTAGTGCAGTTAAAGATCTTGATATTACAATGATAATTATTTTAATTCTTAAGAAATAAATACTGACAACAACGATAGATGTGATGATATGGCAAGACGCGGATTCGATTCCCGCTTCGTGATCGAATTTTTTCTATTTTTTTTTAATTTATAACGATAGTAGTAGATATGTAAAAATTCAAAATTTATAACGATAGGACATAATAAAATATCTCACTTTGCCAATATGTTTGCCAGCAGCCATGTATCTGAAGGCGGTTTCCACCTCGTTCTTCTGGAACGTGCAGTATGTGAGCGGTCGGACTGCACCACTCTCTATACCGGTGAGGAGGAGTTGTTGTAACTTCTGCAAGGGAAAATTATAATTTGAGTAAGGAGAATATTGTAGAATGGGAAAAATGGGAAAATAAGTTTGATTGGATGATGTTATAGAAACAAATTAAATTAAAACAAAACAAAGTTTAAATTAAAGCAAAGAGATAAATTACGTTGATGAGAAGGCTTCGTAGTAATAACGAAGGCCTAGTATTCATTAAATAAAAATTAAATGACTAGTTTTTATTTTGAGAAGACAAATTACTGCTTCAGGTAAGTATTTATTATTTTAAACTGTAAGTATTTACGTAAATGTAGTAAGAATAACAAACAAAATATTATCAATTATGAAGAAAATTTTGTAAAGATTGTTAAAATGAATAATTTTGAATTATTAGCAGTACCTGATTTAAAAGAAACGAACCTTTCTAAACTCCAAGCTCTGGTCGAAGATGTAGTCCAACATGATCCCGTGGAAGGAGGTCTCCTTGAGGAAGAAGTACATGCCGATGGGCGTGTTGTTGCTGATGTCGAACTTGCCGATCTCGAGGAAACGCCCGCGGTAACCAAGGCAACGGACTGACGCCTGGTGGGCAAAATTGGATAAACTTAAAGGAAATAAGTATTGATAACGTAGTGATATAATGGGATGTTGAAAAGGACAAGCCTGGTAAGAATAAAGTAAGACAATGTAAAATAAAAAGATGGTTATATGATACAGTAAACGGAAAATTGAGGGATTCTGGAAATTTAAAGGAAAAACTAATTTAAAAAAAGAAAAGAAATTATAATTCTATATTTCGGGATAAAATGGAGGAGATTTGAATTTAGTACAAATATCACACAAGGAAAACTTAAGTCTTTAAAAAAAATATTTAGATGGGAAGGTAAAATCAATAGTTTTATTAGTGCTGTTTAACAAAAAACCATACCTGCAGTTTGTCATCAGAGAGCGAGTTCAAAACAATGTCAACACCCTTGCCGTTGGTCTCGCGACGGATCATGTCCTCGAAGGACGTGTCACGGGAGTTGCCGATGTGACTGTCTGTTGGGATTTTAAATTATTATTTTTATTTTAAAGTGTTACTTTTTTCACGTATAGGTGCAGCTATAGAACAGTTTACTACTAAAGCTTTGGGAAGTTTCACATTTTTTGCGATTACGAGTGACCACAAAGTAAATTAATTATAGTATAGTTGATGAAAGAATAATTAAATTGTTAGAATCTCGTAAAATACGGGAACCAGAAGAATAAATGATGGTTTAAATTAGCTGTAAGTACTATTCTTATTTTTCAAACTTCCAATTGTGGAATTAACCATGTCAATAAAAACAGGTCAGGTCAATAAATAAAACCTTACCCTTAAGTTGCGGGAACAGCTTCTTGATAAAGGCCCTCTTCTCCGCAGTCCCCACGGTGGTGAACACCTCGCAACCATAATGCAGCGCCACGTTAATGGCCGCTTGTCCCACGCCACCGGACCCAGCGTGGATCAGGATCGACTCCCCACGTTGCATTTGACCCACCATTAACTGGGTAAGTGGTGATTGGGGTAAGTGAAAATAGTATATCATCGATATGCGATATGAAAAAAAAATCATCTAAATATGACTAAAATTTGACGGACAATTTAAAAACGAATTAAGGTATAATTTAATGGTACCAAAAATTCTGTGAAAATAAATTATTGTCACTTTAGCCTCAAAGCCTTAAGTTTGCATTAAGTAGTGCATAGCAAAATTTCTGATATATATTTTCTGTATTTGGTAAAAACCCTGATGCAAGTCATACCAATTTTACCAATTGATTACATTCAAAAATACTTAAAATGGTTTAAACCCTGTCTAATAAACTAACAGAAAGCAGAAATGATTTTTTTTTATTTCCACAGTTAATTCCTTTCAAACTTCATTGTATATCGAGCAGAGCAACCCGTATCGGTTACTCTGCAATCTAGAAATATCGGATTTGAAATTGGCAAATGCTCAAGACTTGCAAAATTGTAAAATATACTTAGTTTAGATGAAGTATTTGATCAATTTCATCTAAAGACAGTAATCTTACCAAAGCATAATACACAGTGCCATAAGCCACAGGCACAGTAGCAGCCTCTTCAAATGTCCACTCATCAGGTATGCTCCAGCAGAGCGCTCGGTCTCCACGCACCATGTTCGCCATACCACTGTTCTTCACCATCGCCATTACGCGGGAACCACTAGATTTGAATTTGAATTTAGAATGTGGATTTTTAAGGAGACTGGCTGCTGTTGTTTGAATTTAGAATATGGTGTTATGTTTTTTTTTTTAATTTTGTTATGCTTCTTGCCAGGAAGATAGAAAATTCTGTTACCACATGGGAGTTGCTACTTTAGCAGTGGCATGTGAGATGCATCCTTCTTAATGTAACTTTTCTTTGGATGATCTTCTAATTTTGGAATCGCAGTTAAACAAAAAGCTATTACTTTCAGCTTATTTTGCTTATTTTCATAAATTTTTTGACTTGATTTTTTTTTGTTTCACATTGCGAATTTTTTAAGAATGGAAAAAAATCCATAACGACGCGGGATTCCGACACGGCCCTAAATATTAAATGTCAAACGTACCTTATCAAAATAATTATCACAAACAGCAAAATAATTTTAACTTACTTGGCAGTTCTACCAACGATTTCGAACCCTTGCACACACTCCTGCGCAAGCCGACCACGCGCCACTGCGTCAACGGTCACACGACCCATGGCCGTCATGACGTCACGGAAGTTAAGTGCTGCACAATATACCTGTATGGGATTATTAATTATGAACCTAATTAGAGTTAATTCATGATAATCTATGTGTTTGAATAATAGTGTGTTATAATCACCAATAAATAAATACATTAATTAATTTATTATTAAATAATTCTATGTATTTTAATGAAACTAAAATTCCTGACATAATAATATAAAAAATGCGATCAAATAGACCTTTTGCAAAATATGGCCAAATACTGGTATTAATGTTTATGTTTAGGAACATTACACGAAAACTTTCTTCTGAAAATTAAAGTCTTCATTTAACGGTCCTTCGAGACCTATCAATCAAATTCTACACGCAAAAGTCTGTAAGAAATATAACCAACTTACATGAATAAGTAAAAACCTAAAATATAATTAATTAAACTTACATGAATAAGCACGTGCTCCGGATTCTTGAACTCTTGGTTCTCTCTGATCGGTCCTTCGAGCCACTTGAGTGAGGATAGATCTCCAATAGTCACAGTATTGACGAAGGCGTGGTTAGCTCGGACTGTTTCTAAGTCCCCAAGGAGCAAGTGACGGTAGGTACCCCATTGACCCTGGATGGGAAATATTAGGGATAATGTTTTGTAAAATTTAATCATGGAAATAAAAATATTTATAGAAGAAAAAGAAGAAGTATTTTAACTTCGTATTCAATAAATCGTACAAATCAAAAACTGTAAAAAAATATAATTTTGAAAGTTGCAAGATTCAGTACATTCTCTAGGTACTGTAATAGATACTGTCTACTGTCTAGGTAACTAACTAGTCTTTTACAAAAATAGCAAAAATGTTCAATTGGATAATTAATAATTATTTGAACTACTTTGAACATTATACTAAAAAGAGACCTAGTTTTAACATAAAAAAAGGTTTACTATCGACACAATGCATCAAATTTATTTTTATCTTCTTCAACAACGAATACTTACATCCTGATACACATTGATAGCCAGATCCTTATCCAACTGTTCTTCATAGAACTCCAGATCCGGGTTAAAAGCTGGTGCTGCAGGGTCTGCAATAAGCAGCCCATATACAATTTCACCACCCGGCTCCTTCCGCAAACAATTGACCAATCCCAGCAATCCATTTAATGGCTCATCCTGACTATATATGACCAGTTTCTGCCCATTCTTCAGTTCTTCTTTCACTTTGTCTATCCACGCGTACGTCTGGTCAGCTGTGACGATTTGGATGAATTTTGCGGGTTTGGCACCAACTCGTTTTCTGAAGAGGACTAGGTATTCAGTGCCCGTGTCTTGGATGGTGAGGATGTCGTATTTGTCGGAGTGCTCTTTGATGTCAGGGCGGGTCTTCTCGCGGGAGATGAGGAAACACTTGTCGCGGAGGGTGGATACCGCTTGTTGTAGGATCTGGAATGTTTTTTTTTTAATAATTTGGAAATGTCTTTTGTTATTTCAAATATTTTTTTGAAGATGTATGTAATGTTAATTTAAATGGATGTTCGAAGTTTATTTTCAAATAGTTATGAAAGGAAATACAATTTTAATTCATTTTAAAAATTTAATTTAATTTTTTTTCATCATAAATAAGATGAATTACTCATAAATTTATTTAACTTGTATAATACCCCTTTGTCGAATCATTTGTATGAGGTAGTCAAATTGTTATTTAAAAATATTATTTATCCGTTTGTAAATTACTAAACATTATTATCATTAATATCAATAGCTCTTACCTCAGGCCGTCCAAACAGATTAGCACCAATAAACAGCACAGTGTTAGACTCTCCAGATATCTTCTTATTCTCAACAGTAATATATGAAGGCATTTCAACAGCTTCTTCAGAGATCACCAATAACTCTGGTTGTACCAACGGAAGGTCACCAAGCATATCACCAACTTTCTCTAAGAGTGGTTCGTAGGAGTTGTTCTTGTATTCCTCGTCTATTAATTCTATGCTCTTCACTTTGTATGTTTGTACATTTTCAAGCATTAGCTGGATGTTCGCTCGGAGGATGTCTTCAACCTGTGATGGAATTGTTTGTAAATTCGAAATACATTATGTGTAAAGGATTTTTGATGGTCAAGTAAACAAATAGTTACGTGAAAATCTGGTTTAATCTACAGTATCTACAGTTTTAGGTTTGTTTGAATTAGTTTGGTTAAAGTATGTACCTTTTCTCAGCATCATAGTAAATAATTTAAAGTTTAATTAGCTATTACATACTTATTTCTAAAGTACTTCTTCAAAAAAATAAAAGATAAAACTTACAGCCATCTTGGTCTTGCCAAAGTTGGGGACGAACTCATTCTTCTCCAGTACCGGGATACCGAGAGGATTCTTCTTAGAGATAGGTGTTGCGTGAAGACCACGAATTTCAACACCACCAGCCCTATTTGCAAAATGTTATTTATTATTAGCTATATTTTGTACTTCTACATTATAATAACCTTTACGATACATTTTATCTTTGAAATGGTTAAAATCTAGGACTACTTACATTACTATTATGAAAAAATATTTTTAATCATGATAATAATGTGAACCAGTTATTGTATGTTTTTTTTACACTTAGCTTCATTTCATCAAAATCAATATTGCTTATTTAAAAAGAGATATACAAACAACATTTATTCAACTTAATCCAACCGACTTAAAATAAATTTTACTAAATCTCCATTTATTTACCTGATAACATCCACATCTGGGTACACCCTGACTTCAAAGGACTGTCTATTCGAATCCGGGTTCATCTTGGAAACAGCATCATAGTGCATATTGGCATCTATAGATAATTTCTCTATTCTCGTTGGCACGAAGAGACCTCTAGTATCATTGCCCACTATACGTAGTTGGAGCATACAGTCCATGAATGTGACCCAGTTGTTGACCCAGGCTAGACGGCCTCTAGTTCCTTCAATGTTACAACCGATTATTCCACGGAAGAGGCCACTGTTGAAGAAAAATTATAATGGGTATAGAAAATGATACTTTTTTAGTTATTTTTTTATTTATTTTAACTTAAGGTATTGGAAGAAGTATTACAAGAGGTGGTAGATAAAGCTTTTGGTATAAATTTTACTAAGACTGCAAAAAGAGATAAAGACAGTAAAAACAAGTACAGTAGGTAAGTACAACTAGACTACTACTTACATTGAATTAAAGAATTGAAAATTGTCTAAATTTTACAATGCTTTTCAAACTTTTCTGATATGATGAAATAACAACATTCTTTTCAGATAATATTGAACAGCAAATCTACAAATATTTACCACTTTGGCCCTACGTTCTAAGCGTAGATACGAACAAACAAACACACAAACTCACCTATACTGATAGCCTCTAAGTCTCAACTCCTTGTAGAAGTCCTTAGTGAGCATGTGCTTCACATTCGGGCCAGTTGCTTCTGGTGCCGGTTGGAGTTGTCTGTATTCTTGGCCTACGTTCTTCTTGGCGTAGATACGACCGGTTACAATAGATGCACCGCTTTCTACGATCTGGTGGTAAAGATTATTATTTTTATGATTTTTGTGGTATGTCAAAGTTCAGAAGACTGGAAAAGTTTTGTTTTTTGTGTGAAAAGACTCAAAATGATTAATTATCGATTGAGTATTCGAGCATTTGAGCATAATATATTTTGACTTGATCCAGCTTAAAGATTTTTTGTGCCTATTTTCCTTATTTATTCAACTTAAAAGTACCAGAGTGAAGCATTTTCTTTAGTTTTTTTTTTGCGCTAGATAAAATTGGCTGTTAAATTTAAAATCACATTTATCATGTTACACAAAAGTATATTTCTATTACCATCAGGTACTATTACGTATTTACTTACTTCGAAGTTACCACTGCCCTTCTGGATCATAATGACAAACTCCAAATTGCCCTCCTTGGGAATATTAGTTGCCCTCTGGAATCGAACATTCTCGAAGACCACAGAGACCTCAGTGAAAAGTTCTCCCATCATCATACCCAGAGTTTCCCACGCAAGTACTAGGTATCCAGTGGCGGGGTAAAGGTTACGACCTAGGAATTAAGTTTTGTGGTCAGAAAATTGTAAGGTTTTAGGCAATTTTATTGAAATTTTCAAATGTTCTCCCATCGACGACCTAAATTGGGAATTTGATAATAATATAGGTGATTAAACATATTAATTTTGCTAGGACTTTTAAGCAACTTTACAAAAAGTGGTCAATTTGAGTATGCATCTCTTGACTATTTATACGCTAAAAGTATGATTTGTTTTTAATCAAAATTTTAATTTGATCAAAATCAAATGCGCAGGTTTTAATTTATTCTTAGTAATGCGTTCCTACTTAATTATCTTCGTGGATATCATTACTAGAAGTCTTATTTTAATTAAAACTTTTATGAAAAAGTAAAGCAAGATTTTATCAATATTTACGTTGATAGATTATGTAAATTTACTAAGTCTATTTTAAGATCCAATTCCATTGTTTGTCCTGATATTGAATTTCGTTTATTAATATTTGTATATTAATTTACAAATTATCTTATTAAATAGTTGAAGCGTAGAACCGAAGAGTCCTATGTCCGATTCCCGGTGGAGACGAGTCTCTGGCAGGATACAGAAGGCTGATCACCTACTTGTCCCTAACGAAAATGTACGCATCTGCCCCATACCCCATAATGGGACGGAGCTTCACTTGTTAAATCTTTAAGTAAAATATAACTTACCGTCAACAACGTGACCAACCATGTATTCACTGTCTTCATCAGCAATCGACATTCTTACTGTTCTTTCACCAGACTTCATCTTTTCTTGTGCCTTGTATGAAGTCACATACCTTTTAAATAATAAGGGTTTTGTAAGTATGATTTCTTTGTAGTTTACATATCACTACATACTATAAAACAAAGTTGCTGTCACTGTCTGTCTGTTCCTATGTATGCTTAAATCTTTAAAACTACGGAATGGATTTTGAAGCGGTTTTTTAATACATTTAATACATAATATACCTAGTGATTTAAGATGAAGGTTTTAGTATATATTTTGCTATTTTTGTACAAAGCAGGCAAAGTTTCGTACGGAAAGCTAGTTATTGGCTATCCTACTAATATTATAAATGCGAAAGTTTGTGAGGATGTGTGTGTGTGTGTGTGTGTGTTTGTTACTCTTTCACGCAAATACTACAGAACCGATTACAATGAAATTTAGCAAACATATAGAGGGTAACTTGGATTAACACATATAATAGGTTTTATCCCGGAAATCCCACGGGAACGGGAACTATGGGGGTTTTTCTTTGAAAACGCGGGCGAAACCGCGGGCGGAAAGCTAGTATACTATAGTTATTTTTGACATTTGATATTTTATTGATAATGATGTTTAGATGTTTCTAAAACAAACATTTAATTGTGTTATTCTTAGTCTACACAATAAAAGATCATAGCTTTTATCATCTAAACAATATGTTCTATAGAGCTCTTGACCTAAATATTATGTTACATTGAAAACAAAAGCAGCTAGAAATAAATTACTTATTTGTTGTATTTCTTAAAGATTATTATGTTTATCTTTTCACCTTGAGAATGTAATTGAGCGAAACGAAATAATTGTTCTTTATTTTCTAATAGTAAATATTATAAATCTTCTTTTTATATAAGTAAGTATATTGTTTTAAATGTCAGATAATTTTGATATTTTTGTTGTAGTTGGTTGTTTTTTTTTAATTTTTTTATGTTAATCACATTGATTTTCCCTAAATTACAGATATCAATACTAGCTATATTGTTAAAGTCAATATAGCGTTAATCTACATTGTAATAGTTTTTGAAGTGAAACTTCATTGAGCGCGTTGAGAGTAAAATTTCAAGGTCGCGTCATGTCAATACCGTCACGTCATGGAGTAAGGCGACGATTTTGTCAAATCTTGCCAAAGAAGTTTCACTTCTGACACGTGTGATCGGCACAACGCTCGTTTTTTTGTCATTTTTTTATTGAAATCCAAACGATACATCAATTAATCACCACCTGAATGTATCTGAATTTAAATACACCCTATTCCTATCAAAAAATACCGTCAAATGACGTGAAAACATCGCATGCATTGAAAACACGGTAGAGTCAAAGAACGCAGCGGATAACCAGCTATTTGTTTGCGGTCCCCTGATTGATGGGAGCTATTAATAACAGTTGGACTCTTTATTGCATGCTGAGTTAGGAGTTAGGGAACGAAATGTTTGAATATTTGTCTGTTTACATATAATGTACTATTGTTGATTGCAAATATTAATTTAACTATTTTGACACAAGATAATATATAGAAGCTCTTTTGGTGGTAACTAAATGAATAAACCGATGAAGATACAGCTAGATTGGTTTATTTCAGCTACTTTCATAGTATTATGTCCTATGGAATTCTACTATGGGCACACCCCGGACACTCCATACAAAATGATCGTTTTGACAGTCACACTGTAGAGACTGCAAATGTGTGTGTTAACGCTTTATGGTTGGCACATTTGTGACTAGCGTAAAAAAAAATTCGCGTTTTTCTGATGAAATACATCCGTAAACAGCACAATATCTAACCATTTTCTACGAAAAACGATAATCACAAATCCAAAATAATAAAATTACTTTAAGTCAATTTGATTAATGTTGTCAATCTTCGTTGCGTATCGTCCTTGCAGAAAAATATGGCCCATTTTATGTCTGATCGCGCGGGGGTGAGGTAAGTTTAATTTTGGCGGGAGGCGGAGAGTGTCCGTTCTGTAGCGTTTAGCTACTATTATGTATTCTGTGCTATGGGGCAGGGCAGCAGATAGAGAAACTATATTTTATCTTACAGAAAAGAGCCATTCGCTCTATATATAATTTACGTGCTCGGGACTCACTAAGAGATCTCTTTAAGAATACTGGTATCCTTACTGTACCATCACAGTATATATTTACTAATATTTTGCATGTACACAAAAACGCTGACTTACACACACTGACACTGTTATGGCACAAGGAACAGAAATAAAATTGAAATGCCATTTTTCCGTTTAGCTAAAGTTAAAAATTCATTTATGGGTCAAGGTATACGCTTTTACAACAGAATTCCTCATAGTATTAAAGAGTTTAGTAGTTCTAAATTTAAAACTTATATAAAAAATGTACTAGTTCAGAGAGCCTACTACAGTATTAAGGAATATATGGACGATAAAAACCCATGGAGGGTTGTCGCGTAAAAACCACAGGACAGTTCTTTGGCATATTATTATTATAATATATTAGGTATGATGTTACATATTATTTATATTGTATAATTCAATTGTAAAACTGACATGATTTAAAAGAGCAACTATGGAGTTTCTTGCCGTTTCTTCTCCGTAGATACTGCTTTCCGAATCGGTGGTAAATGTTAAAATATGTAGTTAATGACGATTCAAAAGTGCTTCTAGAAGAATTCTAATTGAATAAAGAAATTTTTGAGTTTGAGTTTGAGTTTAAATAATTCTGTAGACATTAGATTTTAATCAACGTCTGATTGTTTTTTTCTACATCATCGAAAAATAGTAATCTGTTATTATAAATCATCACCCATGAGCATTCGTAGCCCAAGCATATTTGCGATAATTTTGCAATGAAAGTTTTGGCTTACTGAATGCTTTGCATTGATGGAATTATTTTTGTCATTCCATTTGATTGTTGGAAATCCCCACTTTTCAAAATGTATCCGAATCTTTTATCTAATAAAAAGTAAATTAAAGTCCTAAAAATAAAAATCAGCAGCTCCTAAACTGCTAAACCAGTTTCGGCCAACGCGTAAAGAGTTTGCTCCCTTGGAGCGTCGCAATAAGTGATGAAAAATGAGATACGACTTCCCGTTTGACCCGATATAATGATTGGGATTTTGTGTCATTTTCGGAATATGTTGGTTCTGATACATACTTTCAATTCGTCATTTGGTTTATTATTTTTACATTACTTAGGGCCGATTTTTCAATGCTTGGATAAAACTTATTCGTCGAATAATGTATAAAACTATCATTCTAAAAACGTATTATAATTGCCCGTATTTGACATGATCCATTGAAATGTTACATTTTTTAGCCCTAACCTTGCGTTTTTTAGAGGACGCAATTTTGTTTTTTTGATGTGTAGGGGGGGTCAGTGTGAAGCTAAAACCAAGTTTGTGGGGTCGCCACCCTTGTCCCACGGCCGCCATCTTGAAAATAGCGGTTGAAATGGTTTTTACGATATATCTCTTAAACTATTTAACTGATAAAAAAATATCGTTAACATTATTTGTTGCAAATTAAATTCTCTACAACTTTGGTCCAGTAACTTTTTGTCGTAGAACTACAAATAAAAAAGTTATAAGCGAAAATGTTCAGAAATTAGAGCCATTTATATTTTTCAATAAAACTTTTTTTTATCATTTTACGAAGAAATGATATCAGACCATTTTTGTAGATTGTTTTTCGAGGAACAACTTTTATGTACAACATTTTTTCATAACGTCAATAATATATGTCAACAATAATATATATATATTGGCTATTGGCTCTTTTCTCATACTCCAGAACAATAGAAGCACACGGCAGAACATTTCAGACCTGCTTTTCGACGTAAAAAAAAGTGGCGCTTCCAGACTCTACCTCCTGGGTGGTGGGGAAAAGATTCAATAATTAATTATTAGTGATATTGCAAAATTAATTATTAAAAATATTATAATAACAAAAAAAACCATTACTGATGACAAATTATTATTAGTACACACATAATATAAGTATACTGTATAGTTCAGAGTACTGAAAATTAGTACTCACTTCGGAGCGCTGTAAAACCTTAGCTATTTAATTAATGAAAAAATGTTGTATATAAAAGTTGTTCCTCGAAAAACAATCTACAAAAATGGTCAAATATCATTTCTACGTAAAATTATAAAAAAAAGTTTTATTGAGAAATATAAATATCTCTAATTTCTGAACATTTTCGCTTATAACTTTTTTATTTATAGTTCTACGACAAAAAGTTGCAGGATCAAAGTTGTAGAGTATTTAATTTGCAACAAATAATGTAAACAATTTTTTTTATCAAATAAATAGTTTAAGAGATATATCGTAAAAACCATATCAACCGCTATTTTCAAGATGGCGGCCGTGGGACAAGGGTGGCGACCCCACAAACTTGGTGATAGCTTCACACTGACCACCCCTACACATCAAAAAAATAAAATTGCGTCCTCTAAAAAATGCAACCCCAAATGTAACTTTTCAATGGACCAACAGTTTACGTGACATTTTAATATTATCGTGTAATACTTTATTGGACGGATAAGTTTTATCCAAGCATTGAAAAATCGGCCCTTAACCGTCTTTAGATATGTGTACATGTATGGTACAATCATAAATAAATCATAGATAAATCGCGTTTTGAAACCGCGGCTAATTTAAATTATAAAAAAGCGTAAGGGTAATAAATTGTATACAAAAGTGTACCTATTCCAAAGAAAATCGTTATAAATAAGGGTAACATTATTTTAAGATCTGTTAATAAAAATTATATAAATAAAATAATATAAATGAGGATAACCTTAAAAATCAGAAAAACGTATAGGTAGTATAACAATCATTTTATAAATGAGGGTAACACTAAAAATCTTTTTTTTTAACAAAAACATAAACAACATAAACAAAATACAAAAGTCACTCACCAATCCTCACTATGTTCCCACTCAACCAGATGCGATAGCATCGGTGTGCCGAGCGACACAGGGAACGCCACGGGCGGGTATATAGCTGCTAGCTTCGGGTTCAGACCCGCTTCGTATAACCTATGGAAAATAGTTATTATTTTAATCCTGAATAAATATTTATAAGGATTTGAAAGTAATTAAAATTAGTTTTTTTTTTATTCAGGTACACAAGTGTTAAAATGCTGTATTTGTTCAAAGTACCGTCACTGCTGTTGCTGCTGTAAAAGATTATTTTTACGGATTTGTAGTTATTAATTTTGTGAAAAAATTTTTGAAACAAGTTGCCAAATTGACGACAATAATATTTGCTATTCTGTTGTGGATGATATTTACCATGTTTTTCTCCACTTAGCACCACAACACAATAATACAGAATCAAGTCTTAAAGAAACTAAGAATTGAACACTCACTTGCCAACCGCAGTGAACAGCACTTGCACGTTATCTTCT
>CAJQZM010036374.1:0-23839 GCA_907164665.1 Colias nastes
ACTACTTTTAATAGGTACAAAGAAATGAAGTTTCTTTACATATATATTGACATAATTTTAATCAAACTTTTTCAAATTTTGTCAGAACACATCAGGTAACATCTAGTACAAATTCGACTATATATTACGTGTGGCAACCCTATTACGTGCGCTGTTATAATGGCGTGTGAAATTATACGCGGTCATTTGTCAAGAGGCGCTACACAACGGTGATTAATTTCATTAGGCCGTTCTTAATCAAACGCGAATGTGATACCTCGTATATTGAGTGCTAAGTAATAGTTTACTCGGATAGATTGTTTTCGTTGCAAATTGAAAATAGCGATCAATAATCGTTTTGTAAATTATTATAGGTAACAGCCAAGTTGGCCAGTTTTGTTGAAGCAAAAATTATATTAATATTATGCTAAAAGACAAAATTAAATAAACAAAAATTATCACATATGGATGACAGAATGTTCACGATTTTGAAACAAATGTAGTAGCAACCCTAAACCATCGAGAAAATATCTTCTATTTCGTGCTACTATAACCCTTTAACATTACTTTCATAAGCACAAGAAAAGAGCACAACCCCGTCATCCACAATCTCATAAGCCGAGCTCATAGATCAACCTAATGTAGTCACAGTTATAGTATTATATTATCTATGGTCATAGCGTAGTACTCGGGCTCAATTGTTGAGATTGGCATAATGACACCTGCCCCGGCACCACGCAGCTAACATATGACGACATTAGTGCGACACGCTTGACGCATATCCAATTATATCTGTTTACGCCTGTAAAATATGAGAATTGTGTGAATGAAAAGACATAGAAGCGGGGAAACAGCTCGATTGATGAATGAGATACCGTTTTATGTAATCAGTAACTTTGGAAATTTTGGCAAAATAGGGTAAAAAGTCGTATATCAGTCACTAAGTGTAAAGTGCGTAAATATCTTGGTAACTTAGTGCTCCATCTATACCTCCGTATTTCTTGCATGAAAAATAAAAGGTCTAGAATTGAACAACTGTTACTTTTTACTAAAGTAATATTTATTTTGGTAATGTCGTAAGTTACCGTGGATCATGGGATCCTATTTATCTATCTATTCCTTCATCCGTTTGCCTTCTATCTAAAAAGGCCTTCTATTCCAGATTCAACGCACCCATCAAAAGACCACAAGAAGATTGGATACGGTGATAGATGATGGTTTTCATTTATCCGCAGAAGTTGGAAGGGTTCGAGAAAACAATCAAACAAGATACATCCCTCCAATAGCCCAATCAGCTGGAACAAATTGCTATCATTTATCTTAACCAAGCGCTGGGCCTCTGGGAACATCATTTTTAAATAGAATTGCAGTTTGGACCTAACACAGTCGTGCTAGTTTTGATCATGATTCATACAAAAACATGTATTAGATTAGAATTAGATTAGAAATTGGTAAATGATTTTGAAGAACATAACGTTATGCAGCCAAGATATAAAATGATACATTCGTGTTTTTAAGTGATATACTAAAAATATTATAACTTTCTGGATTGAATAATAAATATTACACTAATACAACAAGACGTGGATTTGTGTTCTTATACGACATGATGATCGTACTTTAAACTTGGACGATTGCAATAAAATTAATTTTCCTCATCAAACGGACACGAAGCGTAGGCGTTATAGACAACGTAATATCCAAACGTCTGAACATTTATAAATCCAGACAGGATAAAAGTATTAAAATCTAAAATCAATAAACAATCTTGATTAACACGTTTGAACGTATTAGCTAAATTAATTATATGTCTTATTTACATAAAACGATGTATTGACCAATCTATCGTCATAAATTTATGTAGCTGTCTCAAATATGTTGACAAAATATAGTGGACGACGTCTGCCCGCCTAGAGATGATAATTAAGTAACAACTGATACTGATTAGACCTCCCAGGAATAATTATAATTGATTTTTATCTATAGTCGTTGACCGTTGCATTTATTGGTAAGTAGGTGTATGAAGTAAATAACAGTTCGAGTTCATTTCAAGACGGGTAGGTAAGTAGGTATTAGATGTGATGGAGGTTCTTCGTTCACTGATCGTTATGAATACTATTAAAGATAAGCTACGCTACATACTTCTTACAGAAAATGGCGCTAACCCAGCTTAAACTTTGCAATCTTATTACTGGAAGTTATAGATATCCGAACTATAGATATACGCTATACAGGAATGATTATAGGCAATTACTTAAATCCATAAGCAAAAGCATGGCAAAAGCCTAAAGCCATCAATAATTGAGCAGTCCATTTGTAAAACTTAAAGTTCTGACCGCGCTAAGACTTTCGGACCCAATTAATAAAGATCATTAATAATTATAACCGAACCCATAACTCCGTAAGCTTAAGACGTGATAATAATTTATAAGGTGCTAACGTTTAATTCGATGGCGCTGCATAATTAATTTGTTAAACGAGATTTGTTGGCGCCAAGGTGAAGTTATAAATTAGTTGCGAGTTTCCTTAAAAGGATGGCGCTTGGTTGTAGTTAATTATCCATTATGGTCTCTAATGAATTTTATTAATTACCTGTGACTTTGGTGAGATTTATTAATATTCTTTGAGTCGCCATTAATTCCTTGTAAATTCGTGCGAACCACGGTTTTACGACTATGTAAGAGATATTAAACATTCATAAGATACATATTACAAATATGTATCACGTGTTCGTTAAATAAATATTATGAGAACCTAATGTTATCACAACTTTTGTTTTTGAAAACTGATGTGCATGATAAATGTTATTATATTTGTTAATTGGACATATTATAACAAATTATAAATCGACCTGATATAAAAGCTACTCTAACAAAACACAGTAATTGCAGAAAAAATTGAAATTCAACACAAAGTACTTATTCCATAATTTATTGAATCAATCGAGACCACAGTTGAAATATCACAGGAAAAAGTTTATCTTATCTTTGCAACTTGAAATATTACTGTCATCGGAGAGCTTTCCGCGCGTCTTACGAGAACACGGCCATTGTTGAGTTTCCACAACCGAATAATAGATGGCGCTAGTTGTATTTTAAGTCGCGCTATTGAAATGTTTTTCGTAAACCGTAAGTACACGCTAGTACTTGGCGAAATCATACTTACCTGGCGTAGGGGACACCGTGATCAGGAAGGCGGTTCCCCCAGAGCGAGGCCCCGCCATTGCACTGCGGCGGGGTTGACCTCTGCGATTATCCCTAATGTGGATAACTCGGACGCGTAATTTTTGGTAGTGGGGACTGCGTACGCGCCGTCCCCCCATAAATATATTAACAACTAGCGGTCCGCCCCGGCTTCGCCCGTGGTACATGTTTACGTTTTCTCTCCATAAGAACCATCCTCGTACTTCAAGGAATATAATAAAAAAAGAATTATCGAAATCGGTTCAGCCGTTCTCGAGTTATGCGCTTACCAACACATTTTGCGATTCATTTTTATATTATAGATGACAATGATGGTCTTTCGAGACCAATAATAAAGGCTCAGTAATTAAAATTAATCAAATTGAAAATCCATCATCGCACACGAAAGCCGTCTATGAAGAGCGTTGGAGCAGTTTTTAAGATTCAGGTTACATAATATTTTGTTGTAAGACGAAAAAGGTATTCGATAGATTCATTCACTTATCAAGCCTACACATGGTTCTTCTAATATCTACGATCAATAATAATGTTTTTTGTAAATATTAACTTTCGTAACAAATCCCAAACGAACGTGTGGATAATGTCCATCCTGCCCTCCGTTGTAATATAAGAAGAGCTTGACGAATTTCATTCATTTATATTGGTCAAAAGAGCCCCTATAGAATGGACACTGGCAAATTAATGTTTAATGAAATAAAAAAAAACAAGTCACCTAAATTCTATTTTTAAAATTTGAAAAGGTTCATTAATTTAGGTCACATTTTTCTGCGTCATTGTATCCGCCTACCTATATCATAAATTCATTGTGTTATTTAATTCACTCGTTTTAAAATATTACTTCTCCGAGACCTATTAATATTAGCTATATAATTATAATCTCATTTAGTTGGATAATAAATAATGTAACTTGTTTATTTCAATAAGCTATCTGCGATCGAGTTTTATTCAATTACCACTATTAATTGTGTGTTAGTTAGTCGTGATTATTAATTCATATTTAAATGTATGGAAATTCAAGAAATATTTTATATTTTTGAGAAGAGTATTCCAATTATAAATGAATAATCTTTTACAAACAGATAGCTCAAATTGTCCGATACAAGTGTCTCTCGACTCTTCGATAAACAGTTATTTATAAAAATATAGATTTCCTCTATTGTGCTATTTATTTTGCTCACTGATCAAGAAAGATTAAAATTTTAACGTACATACGTCTACTGGGTTTATTATTCCTTCAATCAATAGACCTAATAAAAATGTATCTTTCGTAATACATATTTTCTGTTTCTGGACCAAGATCTGTTCCCTTTAATTTAAATATGTAAATTATTTTTATTACATCTAAGTATTTCTCGTTTCCAATACCAACTAGAACACACCACAATAATAATTTATTAAAGGTATATCCAGAACACAATCTCCATTTGACGTACTTTCTTCACCCTTGCATTAAATCTCATATAACAGATGAATATCACTAGATACAAGATACAGGGGGTGTGTCGACCGGGCGGAGTCGTAGCCACAGTTCAAAACGTACAATATTCATTTTCTATTACCCGTACGATTGTAAGTATAATTATGTATCAGTTACTCTGTATGGCAATTAATAATGTTTTTAATTAATTTTAATGGTTTTAATAGTATCGAAATTGTTCCCAGATTTCAATATGCATTAATTTCTTTAATACGAAAGAAATAATTTGTGAGGTTAGTCAATATATCTAGATAAATACAGATAGTAGAATAGTATAAGGTATGATTCATTCCGGTTAGGATATAGGCAACATAATATGTATTATAATAAGTTAATGGAAGGTAGGAAAAGATATAGCGTACCTACCTATCTACGGTCTACGGTAGACTTTGAAGTTTGAACTATTCATTATAACATCCATTCGTAAGTATACTATGTGTTTATCATATTATGTAAGAATATATTAAGCTACAGCAAATAAATGATTCCACATCATTATTTACGGAACCCTACTCAGAAACTAGCAAACCGAATAGAGATATTCGCCACGATTTGATAGAGTTACCACGGCTGCCTCCATAATTCATAACCTTTAAGGTAAACAATGACACAAACACGGAAACTGCAACATCAAGCCTCCAACACACGGAGAATCAACGAGCCGAGATCGGGAATGAGGCTCACAAATGTCACGACTGGCGAACCTCTCAATTTCTAAAACAGAAAAGCATCGCCGCGATTGTACCAACGGCTACCGTTACATGCATCGTGGGTATCCATGGAAACTATACCCCTTTGTTTTTTATTTACATAACGTAAATGTGCAACAGTTCATGCTTTCGCGGTTGGATATACCGTATTCATAGACAAGCATCGTGGAGATATCATTTTCTAACTTCCTTTTAGAAAGCAAAGAAGCAAGCAAGGATTTATAAATGCACATAAAGTGCCTAAAAGAGGGTGGGTATGGTAATCGAATTAGTGGTTCTTATGAAAAAACTACATAACATAAGCTGCATTTTTTGTAAGTTCTCTAAACTTTTAACAGAATATTATTCCAGAATATAATATAATCCGAATTCCATAATGCTATCATAAGCTTATTAGGGGCCGTTCAAGTATTACGTAAGCACCAAGGGGGGGGTGGGGGGTCTCTGTTTTGCTTATTTTGGATGACATGGGGGGTGGGGGGGTCTAGATGATGATTACGTCATCGTAAGTTATTTAAGTTTTTTCGGGGATTCCCGCAAATAACACATATGCGTAGGCACTCGCTTTGAGAACTGATTAGGGGAATTACCGCGCATTAGGGAAATTACCGTGCGCTATTCACTTGTCTAATAATTCACTCTCATGCCGGCCGGCTGCAAGTGCGCATCTATCAGTATTGTTTTGTTTGGATTCTAAACGTATTGTAAGCATTGAAAGTTATCATTTGTGTTTATGTTGATGCAATTAGCCAAAGTTTAACGTTTTAATTATTTGATGAACTGATGTGCATTATTCAAAATTTAGAGCACCAAGATGTTGAATGGCTCGATGAGAGTGACGTAGACATTCCAAAATCGGATGAAATTGAGCAGACTCACAACACTGAGCAGCAACCCAATGTCATCGATAACTTAGAATCATGGATTCAGGTTTCATGGACTGAAGACTGTTAATGTGTTCCGAAAATATTCTTTATGTTAGTTATGTTCTTTATTTCTGATTATATTTTTTGTCATTTACTCTATGAGTATCAGTTAAACCTAATATTTTCATGAATTTTCCTATTTTAAAAATAACAATATAAAATAACATTTATTACTAAAAATGTTTACGTAAGCATAGGGGGAGGGGGTAAGTGCTTTGCTTACTTTTGATGACAAGGGGGGCGGGGGGGTAAAAAATGGTAAGAAATCTGCTCACGTAATACTTGAACGTCCCCTTATCAGCTATTGGTCATAAGTTTGCAAGACTTAATTTTTCACTTAACCCTAACAATTACCTACTACACTATTGATTTACGTTTTGTCATCTTAATTAACTCAAATATTTACGTCATACTGACGTATATAATTTAAATCATGCATCACATGAGCTTGCTTGCCCTAATACTGTTATATTTTAATAATAGTTATTAAAACACGAAAAATTAAGTTAAGAATTTAAATTAAATTGTGTGCATGTTGCTCAGAACTTCAAAATCTAGATGATCTTAAATTGTTTCACAAAAATATAAATACCATTTATAATAAAAATATACCTACAAAATACAAATGCATTAACCTCTCTGCACTTCACAAAATACCAACATTCTATCTCATAAACATATAACTTGCCATAAACTACATAAAAATTCAAACATGAAAACGCGAAAGGTGCAAAATAGCTGGAATACCCACCTACCTACCATCTATATATCTACTACCGTCCGCAACAAAATTCCTAGTACAACAAAAAAATCGGCGCTGCATGCGCGCGCGCATTATGCAGGCGTGCCGCACGATCTGTTCAATACGGTAGTGCCTGTTGGCTGTTCGGCATCTAGTGAGACATCTTCTTGTCATGCGATCATGTCAAATGTGACTGACTCATTGGTGGGTGGGCGGCTGTGGTCATTCTATATTCTAATTCCTTATTAGCTGAATAGGTGTTGAGATGTTACGTTATTCTTCATGTTTGGTACCTATACGGTTGATTAGGAAATTATTGGGTAGCAAGCTTATTTTGCCTGTGTTGATTACAAATTATTTTGATACAAATATGTAGGCTATTGCTAGGTACTGCATTACGTTGTATGATTGAATATGAGAATTTCTTTTTCCGTGAGGATTATTTGGTTAACACAGTAATTAACTATGTGTATATACTTGCTTTAATATACAAATGTTTAAATGTAACTCACCGTTTGCACATACTGGAAGGAATCCGTAACCTGAAACAAAGAACAAGATCCATGTTAATTAATTCACAGAATAACAATACATTACAAATCAATACGTATCAATCAGAATATATAACGTAAATGAATCCTCATTTGTAGTTACACTAAATTCCTATATCATTTAAAATACCTATAAAAATATAGTTTTAGAAACTCTAAATCCACATTCGTGATTTTAAGATTTCAATAGGCCTGCCTATTTACTTAAAAACGTATAACACTCTTAGATCTTCCAAAGCACTTTCTGTTACATCGCTATAACTTTAATTAGCAGCTAAAACCATTATCTTGATTCCGTCTACGGATTGCTGTTGCGAATAAGTACTTCGCTATCCAAGAAACCATAAAGATCTCAAGATATAGAGAGGTATCTAATATCACACACTTCCTTAACATAAAAGGAATAATATTTGTGTCCATCGTAAAGCATTTTATAAGCGAACACACAAGAAACAGTGTAATGTTTAAGAGGCAACTTCTATCTTCCTACAATTTATGTCCTTGTGGAAAATATATTTTGTAAGAGCGCGAGTCTCCATCTTGAGGTATCGTTTTACCTGTTAGATAGTATGAATGTGTTTATCATATTACTAGCTTTCCGCCCGCGGCTTCGCCCGCTTTGTCTAAAACATAATAAATTATATACTAAAAGCTTCCTCTTGAATCACTCTATCTATTAAAAAAACCGCATCAAAATCCGTTGCGTAGTTTTAAAGATTTAAGCATACATAGGGACATAGGGACAGAGAAAGCGACTTTGTTTTATACTATGTAGTGATTAGAAACAATATTTCGTTATATAAACAAATGATATATACTAGGGATGTAACGATACCGATACCGATACCGATATATCGGCCGATATATCGGCAAGCCGATATATCGGTATCGCCGATAATAAAACAACCGATACCGATATCAAACAATTCAAAAAACCGCGCCCAATGAACGATGCGGGAGGCCGCCCGCGCGTGCGCACTTTGTTTTCTGAAAAAACTCTACCAATAGTAAACTTTTATTAGGTACTGATTGTATGTGTATTACTTAAAGTTTAACTGACTTTGTAAAATAATAATACTAAAATAAATGGTTTTGTTGTTTTTTGATTTGGCATTTTTATTTAAAAGAATACGATTAACAGTTGAGTCTCTGTTAAATGTTGGTAACTTTTTATGAATAATTCACTATTTATTTTTCTACCAAGCCATCGATATCGGTATCGGTATCGGTATCGCCGATACATTACTACAAATATCGGTATCGGTATCGTATCGGCAAAATCATGTATCGTTACATCCCTAATATATACTTACTTTATTTCTATTATAATATATGCTAATATTTTTTTTTTTCACTATCTAATAGTATTTATATTTTATGTATGGTACGGGTATGGTATGGGTCTTGGCAGAATATCAGCGTTATGGTTCTCAGAACTATAACAATGTGCTGAGCCAAGACCTTTTCAGGGAACATATTTTATTGTATTCATTTTTGTTTAATTTAATTTTAGATTTTAAGTGTATTTTGTCTTTGTTTTTTCTTTTTAACTGTTTAGTATTTAAGAATTGTAAATGTTTTCCTGAATAAATGAATAAATAAATAAATAAATAAATAATATGTATTTACTTTATAACGACTAATAGTCCAGGATCCTTCGCCCATTTTTGCAAGTGATTACTATCAAGCTAATTTTCCGTGAGTAGCTTTATTTTGATGAGACGCCCAAAAATTTCCTGTACGAAACTCTCGATTGTGGTAGCTAACAGAGGTAACGAGGATAAAATTTTTTGATTTGATGGTTCTCAAATATTTATTACGCAATTTGTAGGACAATATGTCTGTTGAATTATATAAATATTAACTAAGTGAAAACAAAAAAATCAACTGGTTAGTAATCATTTATGATGACCTCGTTATCGATACACATTGGAAACAGGGGACTCTTTGATCAAACCATAGATTTTGTAGGACAAATATTTTTTCGAATAATTTAGATAATTATCTTGAGATTGAACAAAAAAAAATCAGTTAGTAATAAATATTTGAGAACCATCAAATCAAAATATTTTATCCTTGTTACCTCTGTTAGCTACCACAATCGAGAGTTTCGTACATGAAATTATTGGGCGTCTCATCAAAATAAAGCTACACACGGAAAATTAGCTTGATAGTAATCAAGTGCAAAAATGGGCGATGGATCCTGAACTATAACAATTTATTACAATAAGTGAAAAATCACTTAAGTAACATATTTTTTTCTCGACGATACACCAAAGTGTCTATACCATTATTTCATCCAGTTTCATTTTTATTTTTTGTCATTCACTGCCCGTTTTATTATAAAAATAATCTTGACACAGTAAAGCAAATTGCACCCATAAAAAGCGGTATAAAACAAACAGATGTTATTTCGTAATTTCGATTGTTCATAAAAGCGACATTCCTGCATATTATGCCAAAGCAATCAAATGCTCAATAAACTATTACGGACTGAAAGGCCAGATGCAATCAATGTTATATCTTATATATAAAATTCTCGTGTCACAATGTTAGTCTGCATACTCCTCCGAAACGGGTGGACCGATTCTCATGAAATTTTCTGTGCATATCGGGTAAGTCTGAGAATCGGCCAACATCTATTTTTCATATGTACCACGGGCGAAGCCGGGGCGGGCCGCTAGTAGCCTAATAAAAATGATATTGGATCATTGTGCGTTGTTTATTTATGTTCCAAATTCTCATTGGTCTTAACCCTTTATATTATTTAGGAATACGCTCGGGTTTCCGTTTTCAACTTTATTGTTTATATAATATATTCGTTTATTACCTATCCCATCTTTTTGAGTAGATACCGAGTACCTTGATCTTCTTCAGGATAATTGCAAACACTTCAGTTATTCCACAAAAGTAGATCACTTCTTCTATAAGAGGTTAGTTCTTATGATTATATCGATGCGATATCGTTTACGATACCTATTTTCAAAAAGTTCATTCACTCCAATCAATCCGCTAAACTACTAGTACCTACTATTTTTTTAATTCCTACCCTACCACCGTAATCCAAACTCATGCTAGTGGCCAGCTACCGCGAGGGTCTCACGGCTCAATCCAATAAATACGGCTCGTATTAGCGCAGGTATCTCGTAATAAGATACCCAACTGCGAATATACGAGCACGCCGCTGCGTGATAGGAAATATTACGCGTCGGTGTTAATGAAGCCGTATAAATATTGCTCTCGTGAAATGTAGTTAGAATTTGAATTATGTTTGCGTTTCATTAGTTCGCTATTATTTACTTTTGTCAAGGTTAGGTTATCTCTCTAGTTCTTTTATTGTTGTGGTTTTCAAATAAATCAAGCAATATGTGAAAATAGAGTTTAATCAAGTAAGTGTAAATATACTCAATGTACCATACTGTGTGCAGAAATGCTAACCAAAGACGTTTGTGCTGTATCTATTTGAGTAAGTACATATACTAAATGCCCATGCAGCATGGTATTACTTTAGTATAATCAAATCAGCAAAAGGTTTGTAAACTTTATCCAAAAAAGTTCCGCAAATCTCTATTTACAAACACAACTCACGTCTTCATACTAAGTACCAAACCATAACAACTCCATTACATTTACATTCAACTCCCTAAGCCAAGAACCTGTACAACACACAACACAAGTCAATCCATAAAGACCCTGTAAAATTGTTCTATTAGATTAGACCAAGAATCTCTACAACACACAACACAAGTCAAACCATCAAGGCTCTGTAAAATTGTTCCATTATGTACAACCCACAACACAAGTCAACAGCTTACTGCCGCGAGACAAGCATAATTCTCTACTATCATGACGTGGACCATCATATTCCTATGACCATTAGCAGCTGGAGGCACGGTCACGCAGCCTGTACCGTTGCCACCGGAGGCTGTGGAGCGGACAATTTGTGAAACGATACAATAATCTACAGTCCACTATGTGGAACAGTAGTGACTGTAGGTCGGGAGTTCGCTAGTTTCAATCACCGATCATATAGTTATTTCTGCGGACTAATCTAGAAATAATCTTACTACACCAGCTATTTCGTGTAACATCAATCGCAGTTAAAAAGTACATGATAAAATGTTTCTTGCCTATTTAAAAATAGAGCATAGTTAAAAAAAATATCGAAGTAAAAAAAAACAAGAGCAAGAGCTGAGCACACGTGTCGGAACTGAAACTTCTCCGGCAAGATTAAAAAATACCACAATCTTTGTATTACTCCATGACGTGACGGTATTGCCTACACGCCTAAAGAAGTTTCACTTTAAAAAAATCTAAGCCATGTATTGAAATCGATCAAAAATGACCGTAAGTAAATCATTCACAGTAAACTTCAACTTTACATGAAAATAACTACAAAACAGGAAACAGAAAGCGCTCATTAATTTCACAAACGTATATAAATATTTACGAGATGCAACGCTTTCGAAGAATTATGCAAAGTGGAACAAATCTATATTTTACGTAAACAATAAAAGCAAAGCGCAATAGGTTTTTCATACCTGAATTTTACGTAATACATGCTGATGACTAATTGACATTGTTATCTGTGCAAAAAATGAAGTCGATTAAT
This sequence comes from Colias nastes, assembly GCA_907164665.1. NCBI lineage: Eukaryota > Metazoa > Arthropoda > Insecta > Lepidoptera > Pieridae > Colias > Colias nastes. The sequence goes on from CAJQZM010036374.1 coordinate 12,201, forward strand.
TATTCTATTGCTTCCAAAAAGGACATAAAACAAAAACTTTCATCTCCACATCATTGGAATGTAATTCAGTAATCAACAGCCATAAACAAGAAAACATTATTTTATAATTTTGATGCAGTTAATTTTGATAACTAAGTTTTTGTTGCATAAAATTATATAAAGTGAAATTAAAATTCGCTAGCATTGCTACTACAATTACGTAGTAACTATTTAGTGATCTATATTGAATTTGTCAGATGCAACTCCACCACGCTACAAAACTGGCCCACGATCATAAAAACCATTAGCCGCGTCCAGACCGGCTGAGCGCGGCTCGGGAGCCGCGCTCAGACTTCCTGCTCGCGAGCCGTGGCACCCGAGCTAATTGTGAAAAGTTCCGAGCCGCGCTCGCGAGCCAAGGTGAGCCGGTTTGAGCATTCAGTTTCTCTCCGTATAACGATGGAAAACCACGAATTATTACCTGCTGCGGCGCTTGTGTTGTCTGGATATATCATAAAAAAAAGAAAAAAGAAACGAAAACTCTGGATTAAAAAATTGTACCAAAACCGAAACCAATACGGTAACAGTTTGTTAAAGGAACAGGAACTCGCTTGTTTTTATTTAAATGATCTGGATCTTTCGAATCCCATAACATTTTGAAGCTTCCGTAAAGTTGTATTAAGCGAATACTATCTTCTTTATCCATTTTTGCCGTCGCCGAGCCATGCGTTGTCGGTTTTTGCCGATGCTCAAAGGCGGCTCAGTCTGAGCTGCTCGCCCGGTGTGGACGGACGTAACGACACTCGCGAGCCAGAATAAAAAATGGATAAAGAAGACAGTATTCGCTAATACAACTTTACGGAAGCTTCAAAATGTTATGGGATTCGAAAGATCCAGATCATTTAAATAAAAACAAGCGAGTTCCTGTTCCTTTAACAAACTGTTACCGTATTGGTTTCGGTTTTGGTACAATTTTTTAATCCAGAGTTTTCGTTTCTTTTTTCTTTTTTTTATGATATATCCAGACAACACAAGCGCCGCAGCAGCTAATAATACGTGGTTTTCCATCGTTATACGGAGAGAAACTGAATGCTCAAACCGGCTCACCTTGACTCGCGAGCGCGGCTCGGAACTTTTCACAATTAGCTCGGGTGCCACGGCTCGCGAGCAGAAAGTCTGAGCGCGGCTCCCGAGCCGCGCTCAGCCGGTCTGGACGCGGCTAATGATCACGGGCCGCACAGTTTTGTTTATAGGCCAAACGGGACTCACGATGCAATTTCCTTGGACATTACGTTTTCCCTGGGCGATAAGTGAGTGGCCGACAGTTGCCAGTAAAATGAATGGATAAAATGATGCGTCGCGTAAACGCTTCGGGAACCTTTGATCTCGCGCGATGAAGTTGCCCGCGCAACTCGTGCCACTATAAACTATTTATTACACCAGTACCAACATTGTATATTTAATTTATTTTATATCGTACGTAGATATTATATGGAAATTGTATTTTTACGAGGCGATCGACGAGTTTACGTGTTACTTTTAGATAAGCGAACGCCGACCACCTATTAAGTACCCGATTTAGTCTATGACTGCCTCTTTAAATATGCAACAGGTTCGAGATTCGATTAAAGACAAGTAAAAATTTGTTATGTAATATGGAACAAAATTGTTCAGTTTATTAGTTTTCAAACGTAAAAAATTCATTTTCAGCCTTTTTATATAGGTACTTATTCGTAGATGAATAAATGTATAATGAGGTATTAAAGCGCAAAATTTTATATGCCTGATAAAAACAATATTTGAGGTATTGATGACTTGATATCCAAATTAACAGCTACTTAAAGCCATAAAAATTATTATATATATACTATATATACTTAACAATCATTCAAATAATTCACATAAATGATGCGTGATCATTTAATGAACAACTATAGCAAATTGCAATATGCATGCTAACAAAACTCAATATAAGGTGATATAAGCCCGCGGCATACATCAAACGAATCCCATGACATTTAATTACGTGAAATAAATTCGACGCAGTTACGATTGCATACAGATTACCATTCAATTTGTAGTTAAACTAGCCGCATACCAAAATTAATTTAAACAATTTACTAAGTATAATTTAATTTAACTACATTTACTACACGACACGGATGATAATTCTGTTCAAATCTATAAAAACTTTATAGTTTTGGAACAGTGTAATATTATCTCTAAATACAGTAACGTATATAAACCAAATAAATGAATTATAACATATCAGCTATACATACTTCAACTCAGCCTGAGAGGCAAAATAACTTAACCGAATAAAATGGTGAATTTATTGAATATTGTACATACTGATCATGATTAAACACATTAAGCAGGTGAACGCCATTAATGTTAATCAAAATTCAAAATACAAAGACCACAATTCCCAAACCAAGTTTACGACACATTTCCTTCCTAAGCAACATTAAGTCAATATAAGGATATTGAATCGATTTACATAATTAACATTCACAATGAAAACTTCGAAATTCTCTTTGTATGGTAATAACAAAATTATCATGCAGGTGTTTTTGTCCTTCACAGCGAAAGTAAGTGTGGAATTAAACAAAACTTATGTAATGGGTAGAAAACATTTAATGGTTAAAGCAACGTGGTAGACAGTAAATACATGGTAATTAGTTTTGTTTAAACCTTTCAAATAAAAATATATCTGGAAGAAAGTATATTTCGGCGATATGTAGCTACTGGTAGTACCTACTTAATTTTCTAAAATGAAAAATATATTCGGATCAAGCGACAGTAGTTTAGACAAGACTTGAAATTCCAGGAATTCTTAATTCTTAGACAGACCATTATGTTATGATAGTGGAAGCTAATATGCTACACTATCATTCGCGATTTAAATAACATAGAGAAAGTCTAACAGAAACTGAAAGCTTCGAAGTCCAAGCTTTATTTAAATACATTTGTAAACAAACGACAAGCAATAACGTAATTCAAATATACAACAATAAAATTTACATCTAGGAAATCTGGTTTCATAACATAAAGACGGTATCAGTTCACCGCTAACAGCGCAAAGCCAACGATCATCGACACCCATAATCAAATGGCAAAGTCTACAAAACATATTAATAACAGACACTGGTATCTGGCATCTAAACAATCCTACAATACAAACTCAGCACCGTATTACAGAAGAAATTCGCTTCGAGCAAGTTTATGCGAACATCGACGATACTGTAATTACATTCTATCTACGCGGTGTTGTTTTATTGAAAGGCTGGCTTGGAGGCGGAGGGTATTAAGATGATGGTTTTGTAATTTGATGGATGAGGAACACGAGCTAACAACGTAGTGCCTATCACCTAAATCTTGTACCGATTTGTTGACGGAAATCAGGTATAATTGAGAGGGTAAATTTCAATTTACTGGCTACACTTTTCTTTTATCACATTAAATATTTGGACTATACTAATATACTGATAATTTTTGCTAACAAACCATGGAATCTCTTACAACCGTAAGCTGTATAGCATCCATTAGCTGCACAACATTCACGTATCCAAAATCACATAATAAAAATAGAATAAGCAATGTTAAGAAACTAATCATACTTGGTAGAACAATGTCAAAGAATTATTCCCAGAGCTTCACTTCCAGACACATGATAAACGGGTTTTAAACAAACACACCCAGTGCATCGGATAAATTTCAAAACAATGCAAATTCTCGACTTCGGTACATGATAGGCATATTGTGTAGACTTGTCTACCTGGAACAGCGTGAGAACAGGTCAAGTTGACAATATTTGAATATTATGATTTAGCTTTTATAACGGCAACATGAAGTAAGAGCTTGTGAAGGTAAAATTTTAATTTCAGATATGATAAAACTTAATAAAAAAGTATATGTTACTTATGGGTACTTTTTAATATAATTCAATCGTAACTATATTTTCGTAGTTAAGAGGAGGCTCCCTTTCTCATTTCTGGCACTGAGAGACCGGTTACGGTACTAGACGCTAATACAGCCGTAATAAAGTTGAATATCGCGTGCGCTCTTTGATCGCGTTCGAGCTCAAAAAGTAAGTCTCAATTCTTATTTCGTTTATAACTAAAGTAATAATTGATCTAGAGAAAAAATATCTTGGTCTTCAATAGTAAACTCTATTTTCTTACTGTTAACATTTATTTTAGACATAAAGTCCAAGTAAATCTTAAAAAAAATGTAATAATCCTTAAAAAAGGCATCATTTTTGAATAAAAATTGAATCGAGCGAAAATGTTACAATTATGTTTCTGTCTTGTACATCGAAAGAAAAAGACCCAATAAATCATATACTAAATTTCCATTTTGATTGTATGTGTGACTGTTTCAGAATATTGATGCAAATTCACATAAAATTTAGGGAGCTTGCCCTTAAAAGTAAGAAGTAACTTCACTAATCTAAACAAATTACTGTTTTTTAATCCATTTCGCACACTATTTATTGAGTATCCTTAAAATTTAAACAGTTTTTTTTTTCAAAAAGATTCAATGACAAAATGTAGAATTGATTCATAAACTAACACATATACCATATAGTATTGAACATTCATTGAAACTATCACTGCAGCACAATACATAAAACAACAATACCAACTTTCCTGCCAACCATTACTTGCAACATACCCAAAATCGGGGTCACATAATGAAATTCAAAACGCAGATGCATCCGATAGGTAACAGCGACATCGGAAATTCAGAAATGGGAAATCGTAGACCGTTGCGGGTATCGTAAGATAAATCAGCAATGACGTTGTGTCGCGATTAAAATCCGTGTCGTCGGGGACACTACAGTCTACAAGCGACTCGTGAGAACACGAGGGGAAACGGTTAGCAAGCATTCCTCGCACAGCTCGAGCTTTGCCTCATGCCCCCGACGATCGGAATTGTAAATTTTACGATCGTGTTACTCCTCTGTGAACAGTGTTGATGTCGTATGGAGATGAATTAGAATGTCAGAGCGATTTCTAAATCGCTCCAGAACCAATGAAGATCTACAACAAGCAAAAAGATGCAGACGATTATCACCATCACCCCTCAAAAAACTACATTGTAAAAGTTAACCTCAGTTCTTGAATAAGTCATTCACATTCGTCTTCGTGCATTATTTTACAGAATCTATTTTATCTACATTCGAATAACTTAGAAAGTCTGAAAACTCGATGCACCAACATAAAATGTATCCCCATTACCTTTTACAAATAAAGGCGAAACATGTCATTGGTACGATTATCCCAACAAATGGCAGAAAATGCAAAATCATTTGCACATTCAATTCAAATATAGAACACGTGATAAAGTTTCATAAACGTCCTTTTTACAAAGTACCAGTGTCACAAAGTAACTTAGAGCATACGCGCGCGCAGCAATAGAATCTCGCTTGCGATATTTAATGCTTGACCAGAAAAGGCGCAAAGACATGTCCATCGACACTTAAGCTTGTCCAATCCAATTTATTTGGATAAGCAGAAACGTGCATTTAAAAACATTCGAATCTATTTATGGTCTATATACGCGACTAGATTTTCCCGTTCTGTGAACTCCGAAGGCTCACCTTTATGTGGAGTCAACCTATAACCAATATTATGTCATAAACAATCACATTAACATTTAAATGATCTCGATCTCCGTTCGAAATAATATCGATACTGTTTACCCAATTCCCATAATTCAATGATTAAGAATCAAATCCAATTATGTTTTAAACTTTTATACCACACCGTTACGACAATTTTATTGGCATCCCAATCAAAGCCGATATAAAATTACAAAGCCGTGTGTCATTAAACTTGGTCTTTTAATATTAATTTTATGCGGCCGTTCTCTCAAACGACCCTTTAATTATGTCTCATTAGCAATATCCCGTAAGAATCTGAAACTAGATTCCAACGACTTAGAACGTACTTCGTTTCTCAGGCTCACCAATGGGGGTTTAATTTAATCGTTGTAATGTTAATTGAACTTTACCATTGATGTAGGTTTAAACTTATTAAAATCTTGTTAATTGTCTTCTAGGAACATTTCTTCAGTATTTCCCACGCTACATGAACACTACGTGTTGGCAAATACTTATTCATTTATAATTATAATAAATTTACTTACTTACAAATACTCATATTAACATTGGCTTTAGTTAGCAACATTTGAGGAGCAGGTGTCATTTGTAAATCATGAACAACGTGTTTGTAATGAACTCTGTAAGTAATTTCAAATGTTCTTCAAAAGTACATTTCAATTTCATATTCAAAAGCGGCCAGTAGACACCATTAATACCTACTCCATACTGCAACAACATGTTTCACCACAGAATGGATCATATACCAAACCCAAGGATAGTCAATAATTAATATCTAGTCTTAAAACAATGTATGAGAAGCTTATTCAAGCCCCATTCGCTTATTACCAACATCGAAAGCCGTGGAAGGAATGTACTCTGTACCCTCATTATACCCCATTGTACTATAGGTAGCCTAGGCTGAGTCTAGGATTGAAGATGAGTTTCAGCGATACCTTAATTGACGAGAGGCAGTGTTCCCGAAACCTAAGAGCTCTGCAGTCTGCATAATAATGGTGTATAATCCCTTATCGAGCGGTGTTGTTAAAGCGAAGCTTGTTCGCAATTATCGAAGCAAATAATGAACGGTTTTTTTAATATGCAGTATTAAAACACATTCATTGGATGCCAATACTATTTTGCATTAGAATAACGTTAATAGCTTTATCATTCCCATTTTTGTCTTCCTATCAGCTAATTTTCGTTCCTACTGTAAAGGCACTTCTTAATGAGGGATCAATAGAAAGTTTAATAATCAAGAGACTTCGATTATGAAATTGTAATTTGTGTTATATGGTAATAGCAAATGTATAAAATATAAAATAAAGACGGATATAAAAGCCTTTTATATCCGTTTCCGTCATTTACTTAAAATTCGTATGAGAAATTAAATAAACTACGAAGCAATACCTGTCATATTATTTTTTATAATATCGCGCTGGTAATAACTGTAGACGTGCATAACGCCATGTGCACTACGCCAACTACGTTTATTGAATAAAATCAATGGCGACATAGTTGGAAACCCCGTAAAACAAATATTTGTGGTTAATATGTCGATATTTCATAATTCTGTAACATAATTTGATTTGTAATCAAGCAATATGAAGTAGAAAATATCTTATCTCCTCATACATTCAAACCATTCAATTTCTATTTTGACAAATTTTCTGTCTCCAAAAATTATATGATGCCGTCAAAATTGCACACACCCGCCTTAACGCCTCAAACTGCACGTTAATGGCGGCGCGCACAATACTTTAATTAAATCGTCGTCTAGTACCGAACGAGGGCCGCGGGCGTGCATCCAACTAACGGACATAATAGGGGGACACGATGGATTGTCCGCTACTTTCCATATAAAACGGCCCTATCCGCCTCGGGGCGAGCTTTCGTAACGATAACGTATGAGCATCACACCGCACGTTTAGAGAGCGCAAATTGCATAGGTATATGGAATTAAGCTCGAATCTAACTAATATGGATGATTAAAAAACTGACGGTTTGATTGCGCTTTACACAAATATCGATAAGCGTAGAGACATATTATTACACCAAATGAATATTTTTATGCCGTATCTATTCTGACTGAGCTAAATTAAAAGCGGTTCTATTGTTGGAGTTCAGGAAAATCTACATTTACGAAGCTTTTTGAAGGTAACTTTCGATACATTCGTTACAGATACCAATTAAACACTCTTTTAAACGTTTAGAACTTGATTCTAAGATTCATCAAACACATCCTGCTTGATACAAACGATAATCCAATTTAGTTAACATTCAAACTATTATCTCAACGTTTAATTAAGTCAAACACAAGTAGAAACAAAGCCTTTCCGTTCTCCACACGTTTCATAATTAAGGCTATTTATCAAAGGTATGCTAATTGGAAGGAGCTCCCGGTTAATGATTCCAATCAATTGTTCAGTTAATTTCTTTAACTGAAGAAGTTAAACTAGTTGCGAATTACATGTTTGACATGCGTATCTTAGAACTAATCGTAGGTTGATGGTTTATAGTGAGAATTAACAAACTTCTGTATGTAATAGCGAAATTATTGATTAAATTATTACGTTTTTATTGCCCATCTTCTATATAAAAGATGGTAGAACATTATAATTGATACATTTAATCCATGCAATATTAATTTAAAGTTTAAACCAAGTTTCGTCAATCACAATAATTATAGTTAAGGGCCCTTAGTAGGTGAAAACGGCAAAATGGACTGTTATCTATGAGCTATAATTGAAAATATTGAAGTTTTTTCGCACTGAAATTTCTAATATGTATTACAGAACGTATGTGTGATGGGATGACTGTTTCCAAAACACGATTGGAAAAATTTTGCTCGATAAAAAAAAATCCTGAAGTTACCTCTAAAATATCATATAAATGCTCATTACAACCGTATTTTACGATAATAATTCGTATAAAATCACAAATACATAGGAATAAATCAAAAATATATTTACCTTCTCGATTTCGTGACTGTTTTAGATTCAGAAAATACTAAATATTTTCATTCACTTTTTGATAAAAATGTGAATGGCGCTTACGATTTTTAGTTTCGAGCACGTTGATTCCATACTAAACGCGGACCCCCTCACCCCCCACCTAAGGCGCGAATAGCTGAATTTTCGCTGACCGCCTTACCCCTCTTAAATAAACACTCCGAACAACGGCATTGTGCCCATAATGATCGCAAGCACATAATACCATTGTGAATGCACAGTCAATTACAATCATACAATGATGTGAGCAACGCATTGACAGTTCAAGACGATTGCTCTCATAATTATTGTGCTCTAATCTCCTTTAATGGAATTCAGCAATGAAGTGTACAGTCGTGAGGAAAAGTGTTGACTATTTTTATTATTGCATTAGTATGTCAAATAGGAGCACCGTGCAGGGCGACTACAATCTGCACCTTGCGGACATTTGGAAAAGTAAATTCTCAGCATACGTAAATGCGACATACTTTATATTCGTATTATAGCACTAAATATAATGCGGTAATTTGCAAGAAATTGCTAGGGTATATTTTCAAACACGATTTAGATTATAAATTTTATGGATTCGCACATTGAATATTTTTAATGGTAATTTGACGTAATTGATTGATGTAATTTTCTTATAACATTGTATTTCACATGCTACAGTAACCTATTTACAAATAGTAGATAATAATCATTGCAAATCAAGGTATGGTTAAAATTAAATTAATGTTATAATTAATCACTATAATGGTTTTTATTCACGACTGTACACATATTAACATATGAATACAAAATGACCATACAATTTCATAAGCAATGCAAATGTGGATCTAAATAATTGACTGAAAATTTTCAACATGTGTAAGTACTTATAGGTATCATACATTTTTAATTTGTTCAGCATAATTAACGAGACAAATTTACAAATTTATAAATAAACTAGATTTCCGCCCGCGGCTTCGCCCGCGTTTTTAAAGAAAACCTCGCATAGTTCCCGTTCCCGTGGGATTTCAAAACCTATCCTATGTGTTAATCCAAGTTACCCTCTATATGAGTGCTAAATTTCATTGTAATCGGTTCAGTAGTATTTGCATGAAAGAGTAACACACACACACACTCACACCCTCACAAACTTTCGCATTTATAATATTAGTAGGAAGTAGGATAAACTCCTAATTTTATTACAGCAATAACATCTTTGTGCTATCCTTCAATATGTTATTTTATTTAGCCATATATCCATAAATTTCGTTAACCAAATCCATAATTTAGTAACTTTTAAGAAGAAAGTTTGGCAGTTGATCACAGCAGTATTTTTCTTTATGCGTCTTTCATTAATTTTGAACAGACATTCCCCAAAACATGAGATAAATTGTCATGAAACTAAACTATGATTTCAAAGTCAAAATGTGGTCCAATTTGATCAAAAGAAACTGATCTAGCAGTACAAGCTTGACGGTTTTACTATATTACCATATACAAATTTTTAATGTTAGAATAGTTAAAGGCTGCATTCTTATATTGTGATCCCCGAATTTCATTATTTTGAGATGTCTTATCGATAGCGGGTAGTGACTTTTCATAAAAACTGCTTTTTTTTTGCCGCAGATGCATAGTTTTTGTGAAAATCGAAAATGAAAATTATTTTTTTAAAGATTACTTTTGTATTGAAAACGGAACTTTAAGTAAAATCTTAAATCCAATACAGAACAAAAATAAAAACTTGATGAAGATTTCATAAAGTACTACTTTGATTAGGTATTACAATGATTATTACAATTTAATTATTCATCAGATAGGAAAATCTATTTAAATATTTTAATTACGATCAGATCCAATTACATGCTTAAGACAAATGAAGGTAGGAAAATTCTAATTCAAATAAAATAATCAACAATTTTATTAAGTTAAGCAAAAACGCAGCGGCAATCTTTGTTATCTCCAATAAATTATTATTGCAATCCCTGTATACATAAATAGCTTTGTTTATGATTCCTTTTATTATTTCTTAGAAGAGTAAAATAATAATCCATGTGAATTCATAGTATTGTGTTGTAAATATTGAGGTTTCCTCAAAAGTTATAAAATTTACATATTCCATAAAACCAACTCATCATTTTATGAATTCATATTAGAATAATTATTGAGGAACTAATAAAATTATTATATTTTGTTGTCAAATCAAAACAACATTTTAATATAAACATAACCTTTTACTTACCAAAGATGGATTCGTATAAAAATTTACAGGTAAGACAAGTAGTTATACTATAACTAAGTACCACAACACTAAACAAACAAAAAATAAGTTTTAAATTAAATTTTACATTGAAATCAAAATTCAAAAACAACAATTTTACACTGTTGTCATTCTCAACTGCGAATCATCAATCAATTGTCAAAAATCACATCAAAAATCAAAATAAAAACTGACAGTTTTTATGTTTTTCTTCACACCACCACACACGTTCATACTGACTGTCGTTTGGTTTTATTTTTGTATAAATATGTGATAAATATTTTTAACAATAAAATATTTGAAAACATTATCATAGTAAGCTCAAACAATTTAACATTGATAACGTTGATGGATTTATAATAAAATTCCTTCAAATTTCTGAATACCTACGTAACCCAAAACATCGATTTTTTTTAAAATAATCGAATTGAATTTAACGATTATCAACTTCGACCTTTGAATTTTTTTTTTTCGAATTCGGATTTATTTAAAACTAGCGGTCCGCCCCGGCTTCGCCCGTGGTACATATTTACGCTTTCTCTACATAAGAACCATCCTCGTACTTCAAGGAATATAATAAAAAAAGAATTATCGAAATCGGTTCAGCCGTTCTCGAGTTATGCGCTTACCAACACATTTTGCGATTCATTTTTATATATAAGATGACGAAAACGTTTACATTTTTTCCAAGAATATAAAAATATATTTCCTTTACTCTTTATTAAAACTAATGGTTTTAGGTTAATTCGCGTACACGTATTTTTACGTCCACTAGTAGAGGAAAGTAACCAAATATGGAATACCATTTTGTTTTTGGGAT